>PVIC010039592.1:0-17055 GCA_004025085.1 Thryonomys swinderianus
GGGACAGGGCTGGGACAGGGGCCGGGACATGGGCAAGGGCGGGACGCGGTCAGGCCTCTCACGTGCTCCTCTTCTGCGCGCTGGGCCTCCGCGGAGCTCTCCTCCTCTCCATCGCTCTCCCGCTTGCAGCTCCTCAGCCCTTCCATGCTGGCCCTGGGGTTCCGGGTCCTGATCCAGATGACGTCCCAGTCGCCTCTCTTGTACAGGATTTCCTCAGCCATGGCTAAGCTTCCGACCCGACAGCCGGACCAGCTCCTGCTTCCCCCTCTGAACCCGGCTGAAACTAGGAGAGCCGCACCCTGCCTTTGTTGCGTCACTGGCCCCCAGCCTCTGCGCCAGCCAATGGGGTCCCTGGGCAGGCTCTGACGTCACCAACCCAACCTGAAATGGGGCGGGGCACTACCACGTGCTGCAGACTCTCCTTCCGCTTTCTCACTTCCGGGTTCCAAGTCTCGCGATACACAGGAGAGTACCCACCCCAAGTGCTCATTACCCCTCCCTACTCCCCAGTGTTCCAGGTGTCCTCTGAGATTCCTTCAGGCCCTGGATGGACCAGGGATGATCATGGTTCCCCCACAGTATGTTTCTGTCCAGCTAAGAAGCCTCCTAATACTTGGCTAAAGCCAGGGAACGTGTTCACCCATCTCCTTTGCTCCCGTGGCTATAGAATGCCTCTTTCCTGATCCCTAGGCATGCTGTCCTCCAGTAGGATGACACAGTCCTCATTGCTTTTGGAAATCGCAGATCTTCAGATAGAAAAGAAGAATTAAACAAAGCATAACCAGCAACACGAAAGTGTTGCTTCTGGTCCCAGGGCTCATCTCAGACACCACAACCCCGAGACAGGGCACTCCAAATGACCTTCTGAGATCCCTACCCTGCAAACAGTTCCCATGACAACTGTCTAACAGGGTCTAAGAGAGGGATGCTAGCATGGAGAATTAGTCAGCCTTCCCTTGCTGTTATGAAATGCTAGATGATAGGAGTTCACAGAAATAGAAGCTTTATTTAATCCCATCATTCTGGAAGCTCCAATCCTAGATCAGGTGCTCCATGTCCTTTGGCCTCTGCTGAGGACCTCCTGTCATGGTGGGAGCATGTGCAAGAATAAATTGCTCACTCTTGAGCCAAGGAGCAAAGAGAGACAGACTTGGGACCTGTCACTGCCTTCAAGGCAATGCTCTCAAAGGTCTCGGGACACCCATAGGGTCATGTCCTGGTGGTTCTACCCCCTCCATCTCCACCCTGGGAACCTGTCTTCAGCATAGGTGCCTCTGGGGCCACAGGTTCAAACCGGAGCACAGCGTGGTCTGTTTCCTACGAACCCAAGTGGTGCCCAGTGACTCTCTCTTCCCATCATTTAAATACAAAGCAACTTCTAAGTGGTTAGGGGGCTATGGGGCTCCTTCCTGCACACACCATGCGTAGTACATCAAATACAACAGGCCAAAAGCCAATGAAGTGGTATGGAAATAAGAGGTTTCCAGTATCTTTTAGAATCATGCTCTAAACGTGGGCATTAAAAAGCCTTTAGGGTGGGTGTGCTGATTTACTCCTGTAATCCCAGCACTCAGGAGGCAGAGGCAGGAGGATTGCTGAGTTCCAGGCTTGCCTGGGTTACATCGTGAGCACAGGCCTAGCCTGAAAACAAGACCCTTTCTCAAAAGAAGAAGGAGGAGAAGGAGGAGAAGGAGAAGGGAAAGAAGGAAGTCTTAGACAGGTGTCCACTTAAAATCCTCAGAGCACGAGGAATGCGTTCCGTGCTAATTTAAAGTACTGCAATGGAGTCAGAGGGTGACGCCCATGCCCACCATCAGCGAGTCTCTTCTTCTTGTGAGCAAAATGAAGAATGAAAAGTAGGGGGGAGTGGGTAGGGATATGGGTAAAAATGAGAATTAACTTGTGGCATATACTGGTACAAATTTCCCAATGTTATATGTGATTTTGAGATGTATATAAATTGTACCAATAAAGAATTCAATTTAAAAAAAAGAATGAAAAGTAAAGGTCAGTGATGTGCAAGGAGATCACTGTACCGATGTTTCCCTGTCTGCCGGCTTCACCTCTCGATACCTCTCTCCAGGGTCCCGGCTCAGGCGTCCACCCGGAGGGGCCTCTGTTAAGAGACTCAAGCCAGCCCCAGGTGGCTGCAGAGAGCCCCGGGGGACTCATCTCCAGTGCCTCACTCTCCTCGTGCTGTCCGCCTCCCACCGCCATGGGCCCCAGGCCCAGGCCCAATCCAGCCAGGGGCTCAGGAGTGCGTGGGCAGAAGCCGTCCACACAGCCTTCCGGGAAGGAGCTGGCGCAGAGCCTGGCCGCGGAGTCCAGAGAGGCAGGGGAAGCTCCAGGCAGACAGGCGACCTCAGAGCACCTGGGGCGTGGCTGGCATTGCTGGGTTCTTTCCTGGGGCAGGACAGACCCCCAGGCCCAGGAGCTCAGCACAGCGGGAGAGGCAGGGCTCCAACCCAGGCCCCGAGGGCCTGAATCTCCTGGCTACGGGCACTGTGGGGAACTGCGAGTCTTTTGAGTGTCAGCCCTCTTGGCTGAGGAGTAGGAAACTGCAGACCACTGATGCACCTTGAAACTTCTGCTGGAATCTGCCATGTTCGCCTTCAGGGACATGCGGCCCCTTTAAAGTGTTAGTACCAGTTGGATTCCGGCCCACCCTGCAGTATGAAGCAGTGAGGCGCAAGGTGGGGCGACCCAGGCTGGAGATAACCTCGTCCCTCTTTCTGATTCCGCCACCACTGGGGGGAGCACTGGCCCTGGGCACCCCTAAGAGCTCAGCATGCCCTCGAATAACCTAGAGAATTGGCCTGCCAGTAGGGTACTCTAAGCAGAAGTAAGCCACAGTATCAAGGCCATCGAGTCACCCTCCAGGAAGCTCACGTTCCGCCCTGGAAAAGAACATTAAATACCCTAAGTCATGGCCATAGGCCTGCACAGCTTCTTCCAGAAAACTGTTTGCTGCCCTGATCTCTGATGTGAAGGTCTACTCCTTGTCTGGTGTGTTGAAAACTGGCGCAAGGGAGTTCCCATCTGCATAGAAAATGTCCCTGACCCCCTAAAATCAAGCTTCCTGTCTAGTCACACAGTTTCTGTAATGCTCTGTATTTCACCTGTTTTTCTATTCTGAGATGCCGAAGGCTAGAGAGCATGATCCTTTATTACTATGCTTAATGTGAGAAATGCTTTCCCAATGCATGACAGATGGAAAGAGTTTGTAATGAGAAGTACCTTCAGTTGTGCATATCAAAGGGACAGGTAAACGTAGTGTGACTTTTTACCCTGTGGCAGGAAAATCTGAAGTAATATTCTATTATACTAAAGAGGCTATTCTTAGTGTCTTTCCTAGAAATCAATATAGTAGTAGGTATTTAGATATTTTGAGAGAGATAAGAAAATTCTGGTATTGAGCTGGAGATTTAGCTCAGTGGTTCTGGCGCCTGCCTTGCAAATACAAGGTCCTGAGTTCGATCCCCAGTAACCACATGCAAGGCTGGGCGTGGTGACTCACGCCCACCAGCAATCAATACCACATACCACAGTGCCGGGCGTGGTGGCTCACGCCTGTCATCCCAGCACTCAGGAGGCAGAGGCAGGAGGATTTCTGAGTTCGAGCCTTGCCCAGGCTCCATAGTGAGCTCAGGGCCAGCCTGAACTACAAAGGAGACCCTGTCTCAAAAGAAAAAAAAAATTCTGGTTTCAAAATTTTTTGATTTATTGATTCTAATATAACTTATTCAGCCCATTTTGATTGCTTCATCTTGTCTGCAGCAATGTTAGAACACAGATCAGTTAGAATTGCAATGTGCACGTATTTTTTTTTTTTTATTTCCACCCACCTCTTACCTGGAGAAGACATTCCTGTTATTTTATGCTTTAGGTTCACTTGTGTTTTCAAAACCCACCCTGTGAACCCAAAACACAAGGGTTCGTGGGAAAGTCAGTTGCAAGTCAGGACCTAAGAAACCGCCTAGAGAAGAGCAAATCCAAGGTCCAGTCCCCAAGAGTCTTCAAAGTGCATCCACTAAGCAGTTTTTTTAAAATTATCAACATTGTACTGTTTGTCTTTTAAAACATCCTTTTTCATTAACTACAGCATCAGTGATACATCTTAGGAAACTATAATATCAATGAGGCTAAAAGCAGCCCGGTGGCGTGGCGGTGGCGTGGCGGTGGTGTCCCCGCGCCGCACACGCCCCTTGCCCCGCCCCTTGCCCCGCCCCTTGCCCCGCCCCGCCCCGCCCCGCTCACCCCGGGCTCCGCTCCCCCCGCGGCCCGCCGCCGACACCGCGCTCCGACCCGGGGCTCCGGGTTTTTCGCGCCCCCCGTCCGAGCGCCCCGGCCTGTCCCGCACCCCCGCTCCCCGTGCGCGCGCCCTGCAGGAGGCCCCTCCTCGCCTCCGGGAGGCGGCGGCGAGCCGGGGGGTCCCTCACGGGGCGGCGGGGCCCCGCCTGCTCGCCTGGGCGGCCGGTCCCGGCGGGAAGGGGCTCCGGAGCGGGAGAGCCGGGCGCTGGGCGGGCGAGGAGGCCGCGCCCGCGGGGGGAGGGGAGCTGCTCCCCGGGAGACGCCGCTCGTCCGCCCCGCGCGGAGGCCGCCGAGACTCGGGAGCGCGGGGGCGCAGGCGCGCGGAGCGGGCGTCGGGTCGCCGGGCGTCGGCTCGTCGGTCGGGCTGCGCCCCGGCTCCCCCGCCCGGAGGTACACCCTCGGAAAAGTACTTCTTCCCAAAGTGCTTCATGCTTAGTCGGTGCTACAGATGTCAGAATAAATGCGTTTCACGGCGCCTCCTCCATTTAAATATTAAACATTATCTCAGTGGCACCCAGTGTTGCTAATGTAATTAGAACAATCGATTTAATTTTCCCAGGGGCTAAGGTAAATAGGCGGTGGACATGCAGTTACTGTCCTTTGGAGAGGAGGCTGCTTATTTATTCCAGTTCCCTGATTGTTGAGGAGAGCAGACGGGGTGGGGGCAGAGCCTCTAGCCGCCGGGTTCTGTCTCTTCTCCTCTCACAGCCTGAGGCCTGGGCGCGGCCACCCTTGCTTGGCGCCTTCTTAACACTGACTGATCATTTGTTAAGAGTGGACAGAAGCTTTTTTTCCCCCTTTTTAATCCAGGATTTCACAGGGGAATTAGGATTGCTGACTTCTGAAGTGTCGCACTCCAGACCCCGCAGGGTGGCAGGCCGGCCAGGCTGGCTGCCTGCACTAGGCGGCCGAGCCGTCTCTCTTCCCTTCAGGCTCCAGGGAGGCCGCTTACTTCCGGTTGTCACTCGTTCTGTGCTTGTTTTTCGTCCCACTCAGCACACAGCATTCACTGCTGCTGCCTGTGCGGCCTCTGTAGGCGTTGCCTTTACCCCCTCTGCTCGTCTAGTGCCCTGCTCCTCCGTGGAGGGACACAAAGACGCGCACAGAGCCGTAGGGACGCACTGTTGCACTGTGGGATAGGAGGGATTCGATGAAGGCTCCGGGGACTTTCGGCTTCACTTCCACATAGCATACGTTTTATACATGCTCTGTGCGTGTCTCGTAGTGCCTGTTTTCTCCCATAATAATTAAGAACAAATTAACGCAGAAGGCACGCAGGACGCGTCTTGAAGCCCAGGCCTTCCCTGGGCCCCGTTAGCACCTGGAGGGCGCAGCAGAGCCAGCCCTGCCTCAGGGGACATGACAGCTGGCAGGGACAGGGAGCTGCTGCTGAGACGCAGGGGCGGCACATCTGCTTGGTGAGAAGCCAGTGAGAGCCCCGGGAGGGTGGCCAGTGGTGAAAGCCATCCCAGGTGAAGGGGGTCCGTTGTTTCCTTCCTTTATCATTTTCTTCTGCTCCCTGAAATTGAGGAATCTATTATAAACCTGTATTCACTCAACAGCAAGTACAAGCCAGTTGTGTACTTGGAGGTGGGGGCTAAAGTTCACAGCTTAATTCCTCTTGGCTGCATGCTGGCCATGTCCACTGAATCTCTCCGAAACCCGCTAACTCTGTGTCAGGCTCGTGAATCTCCACCCAGTGGGAATCAGCCCAAACGATTAAGGTGAGTTCTAAACCACACACGGAGTCCAGAAATGGATACAAACATGCCGGGACAGCAGCCTTTCAATAAGGAGCACCAATAAGTCAGTGGAGAAAGGATAATATTTACAAGAAACATTTTTTGGAAAAATTGGACCTTCACAGGCAAGAAATTTCCAAACTTATTCCTTAAATTAAGGATACTGAAAATATATACATGGAGTTATAAGTGAAATCTAAAACTATAATACTTTTAAAAGAAATCAGAACAGCAAATGTTTGGAACTTAGAACTTGAAGACTTAGATGTAAGACCAAGCATGCAGCCAATAAAAAAGGAATCATTGACCCAAACTCATTAACATACTGATATAAAGTCTTTGTTTTCAAAGGTCCACCATTACAGTCACCAGAAGGCACACTAGAAAGGGGAAGGCAACATTTGACAGTCTCATGTTTGTCGAAGAAAACTAATGCAGAATATACAAACAATTATTGCAAATCAGTTTAAAAAGAATTTTAAATGTCCAAAGACACTACCTGACACTTCAAGCAAAAAAACTTACAGATGCAAAGCAAGCACATGGAAACATGCTACTAGACAAATGCGAATTAACCCACAGTGAGATCCCGTTTTGTGTGTGAGGGTGGAGAAGACTAATAGTCAACCAAGGGCCTTTTAGGAGACGGGACGACTAGATCTGTTAGCTGTGCTAATGGGAACAAAATTGCTGTAATCTCTGCTGAATACTATTTGGCAAATTCTTAAAGTTGAACATAAATTCACAAATAAGCAACCCCACTCACAGTGTATTTATCCTAAGTATTTTCCCAAGGGAAGATATGCATTATAAAAATTCACCAGGAAGTGTCAGTGGCAGATATATTCGCAGCTATCCAAACTGTATGCTTTCCAGGAAACAGTGATCAGATTCCAGCACATTTATAAAATGGAATCATGGACAAGAATAAAGAAAAACTACTAGTACAAACAACTGAAATGATTGTCCACAGAGGGGAAAAGAAAGAACTTCAAAACATATATACATAGATGTGTATATATATACATAGCATATATATATACATACATAACATATATACACATATAACACATATACATATATGTATGTATACACATATATACATATACGTCTGTATGTATATACACACATATATATATACACATATACTTATATATACACACATATACTTATCTCTTCTGACCATGGATTAGAAGCTTTCAATAAGTTATTACCAATAAAATCCCACTATGTGTCTTAAAATACACACCATGACAATGAGTGATTGGTACTAAACACGTATGCCTAGTTTAACATTTGAAAGTCAAAGTAATCCCCAGTGATGGACAAAAGAAGAAAAAGCTATGTGACATAATCTATAGATGGAGAAAAAAACACTTGACAGTGTCAATAACCATTTGAGATTGCAAACTCTCAGAATATTAGGTGTGCAGTGAGACTTCAATACGGTAAACCACCTACAAAACTGCAGTGCACAACATACTTACCCATATAAACACTTCACTACCTTTGGGAGCAATGCAAGGATGTTCTCTCTCTCTCTGTGCCTGTACCGCACTGGTATACCTCGCCAGTCCAATAAAGGGAGCAAGTAAAATAGGAGGTATAAAGATCGGAAAAGAATAAAAGTATCTTTGTTTGAAGATAATATGATTATCTACTTAGACAATCACACCTCTAATCAAGAAAAAAAGCTCTGGAACTAATAAACATTTGTAGCAAGTTTATATTATACATAGATAAATTGTGAATTCCAATTTCTTTCCCATGTAGCAGCAATGAACAATTGCATTTAATATTTCAAAATAAAATTTACAATATCAACACAAAAAAATCGGTAAATTCCAAAATATTTATGAAGCTGATATAGTGAAAAATACAAAACTCAGAAGAAATCCAATATGATTTACTTTAATGGAGAGACATTTTGGTTATGGATTGGAAAAGCCAGTGTTATGACTGTATTTTTAAAAGTATAAATAAATTTTAAAAGTAAGTAAATTTGTGGTTGACCATAAAAAATGGGTTTCTCACTGTTGGATTGGAATTTTACAGATGAGCTGAGTGAACAAGTGTAATCAGTCACAAGATATTGGGTTCAAATTGGAGAACTTAATATGAACTCATGTTTGTATTAACATCACTACAGATAGTTACATACATGACCATATATATAATAGGTACACATAAACAAGCTCATATGATCCTAATGCTGTAAAATCCTCTAGATAGCTATACCCCAGAATAAATAAGCATATTCTGGTACTCAGATCACTGGTTCTAGTAGCATTCTTTGGCAAGAAATGGTGGATTCTAGGGCAGGCACAGGAAATATGAAAAATGAATTAGCAGTGTGTCGTAAAATCAGAATGTAAGGAAGTACTCACCAAAACAACACCACGCTCCCAGGCGCACACAGAAAATGATCACGTGTCTCAAAGGAGCACAAGACCCACCCTCCAGAGCTCCCAAAGACCAAAGTCGGCAGTTTGAGCAAGAAATAAAATAGTACCAGATTTTAAGTCAAAGTATAGATAAATACTCCATGTCCTCATATAATAAAGTGATTGAGTAAATGCCAAACATAGGAAATAAAAAGCAAGGTTCCAAGTACTTTACACCAATAATCTAACCTGAAGAAAGCAGAAGATAATTTCTCCTTCCTTCCTGTGACTATGCGCCCTTGGAAGGTCACAGCCAGTGGCTTTCTTTCAAAGAATATCTAATGAAAAGCTGGTAAAACAGCAACTTTACCACTGAGAAAGCTGCTAAAAACACCTTAGCTATGGGATCGAGTCCAGCATCAAAAATCATAAATCATGTTGATAGTATGGACCTTAATCCCAGTCTAATCATGAGAAAAGTTCTAGACAAATCCTGGCAGACAAACAATTGAGAAAAATTCGACTGCTATTTCTTATAACACTGGCATTCAAAACAAAGAATGCCGGAGAAACTGTTACAGCCTAGAGGACCTCAAGCGAGGAGACAGGTGAATGTAATCTGGTATCTGTATTGAATTTAGAAGAGATAAAGAAGGACATTATATGAAAAATAGGACACTTCAAATAAAGTGTGGATTTTAGTTAATAATGTCACTATTGTTTCATTAATTTAAAAGTTACAGTAACAAAGTATTAGTAATGTGGAAACATGAGCACCATGTGTAACTCTTGTATTACATTAGCAATGCTTTCTGTATATCTGAAACTGTTTTAGAAATAATTTATATTAAAATTTTTCCATAAATCTTCCCATGAATTTAGAATAAATAAGACATTTTCATAAACAAAAGAATATTATGATCAACTTCATGTCACTACGTTGAATACTGAAATAAAACTTATGAATTTCTAAAGATGTATAAATTATCAAAATGATTCTGAAATAATTTCAAACAATACTTCTATCATTACTAAAACATTTGCATTAACAATACAAAGTCTTCCTAAACTGAAACACGTATGTATAAAAAGTTTTGTTGGTATTTTAATAAACACTCAAGAACACAATTTTTCTAGATTTACACAAACCATTATTCTGAATAATGGAAATAGAAAGTATAATTCCCCATTCATTCTATATGTTTAATAGCAAGAGTATTGTAAGAGAGCAAAATGTCATGTGAATTTCATTCAGAAGAACACATAAAAAGATTCAGAAAATGTTAACAGCACAAAGAATATAATATATCATAGTTCATAAAGTTTTTTCACAGAAGCTGTATTTAAATTAAAATTTTTATCTATGTTAAGTACAACATTACCATACCAAAGGGATACATCACATAGTCAACAAAATATGTGTGGCTAAATTATTTGATTAATTTAATGATGTACTTATAATAAAAATGCTTAGCTAAATTTTAATAAGAGGTACTCTTTACCCACAATCCAACAGGCACACACACACAAAAGAAATTACTGATGGCATGCCCCACAATTTTCCTTTGAAATCTATAGTAACATAAGGTTAATGATTATCAGCACTTCAATTTACCATTTGAACAAGATCCAGCCAGCAGTAAAAAGTTTTATTAATTCATAAGAAGAAAATATGAAAATATTCATATATTTCATAATTATACATGCAGAAAAAATTGAAAATAAACTACTAGATAAACGAATTTAGCAAGTTCTCTATAATAACAATGAATATTTCCCTATGCCATCAATAAAATATTATACTTAAAATATTATCTATACATGGGATATAAAATATTTATCAACAACTAAACACAAAAATAAATGGACAGCTGGGCGTGGTGGCTCACGCCTGTAATCCCAGCACTTGGGAGGCAGAGGCAGGAGGATTGCTGAGTTCGAGGCTTGCCTGGGCTACATAGTGAGCTCAGAGCAAGCCTGAACTACAAAGCGAGACCCTATCTCAAAAAAAAAAAAAAAGAAAAAAGAAAAAAAAATAAATGCACAGTTCTGTAAGTATTACCAATATCAAAGAAAGAAATTAAAGAAGACCTGTGTTTAATGTTAAATACATCATACTATATGGCTTTAGAAGACTTAAAATACATATATATACATATATGTAAATATTTATGTATATGTATATGCATTTTTTTGTACCAGGGATCTAACTCAGAACTTTGAGCTTGTGAGGCAGGCACTGGAACCGTTGAGCTAAATCCCCAGCCAAAGACTTAATATCCTTAAGCCGTTAGTTACTCCTATGTTAGTCCATGAAATCAAAGCAACTCCAATTAATATATCCATAGTTATTTTGTGGCAATTGACAAAATGACTCTAAAATATACATTATATTGAAATGGAAAGTAACAAAAATGCTGAAGTCTTTGAAGAAGATGATGGTCGTTGAAAAATTTATTATGAAAGTATAGCAATTAAAGGAATATGATAATAGGCTTGAGATAGAAGTGTCCAAAAGTTACACTGAGGAGGAGTGGGGAAAAGACTAGTCCTTTCCAGAAATCGTGATGACATAATTAAGTTTACAAAAAGAAAATAAGAAACAGAACACTAATTGCAAGACACACACAGACACACACACACACACACATACACACACCATTAGTTTGTTGACTTACCCGTATGTTAAAGATTGGTAAGCTTTTAGAAGATAACATAGAAGAATATTTTATGATTTCATAAGAAGGGAAAAAAATCTATAAAGCTACAAGAAAGTATTGACCACAAATGAAAGGTCCAGTAAATTTGGTTAAACTTTTACTCCTCAAAAGGAGCCACAGATTGTAAACAAAACCTACAGAATAAAGATAGTTTCAAACTATCAGCACATATAACCAATACAGTATATATTTAAAGTATAACAACTGGTGGGGATGTATAATTAATAAAACCACTGTAAAAAAAAAAAACAGTTGTTAAATGCAATAGAAGCCACACACGTTCTGTAGCCCAGGCATTTCACTCAAATAAATGCCTTTGAAAAGTCCTTATGTCCGAATGCACCAGGAGACATAGAAGGAAATTCGGTAGTAATACTAATCCTAAAAGCCAAAGCTGAAAATACAATACTGGTGAGCCTAAAATAATATGTGATATCTTTTCATCATTAGTATAAGATTTCTAAATGTGAGGGGTATGTCCGTATTTCCCTGAATGATGACCGTGCTCAAGATGCCTTCGCCACTGGGGGACTGCAAGATATTGTCAGAGCTTAGACTGGACTCTGGGCAATAATTCACTCTTCTGTAGGAGCACTGAGACCTTTTCTCAGATTTGTTATGTTTTAAAGATCAAAACAAGTTTCAAATCTTACATCAGATTTCACCTAATTCATGAATCGGCATATTGAAACACACACAAAGCCGAGGAAATGTGTGTCATTTTAGGTATGTTGTTAAAGTCATTTAAGTTTCATTTTTCTCGTCTAATAAGTGATGATGACTTTAACATCTTTATCAAGATCTGTATTGCAACACAGTAGAGAATTTGAATAATGACAGATCTACCAAAAAGGGCTGGGCTCCCTCTTGAGAAGAAAACATGATTCTTAGCAAGGAAATAAAGAACCCAAACTTCACCTAACTTTCTGATTCATCATTACCAAACAGATATAAAATTGTTCCTATACTTTCAGATACTGTATTATATATCATACACAGACAGAAGGGGTAAGAGACAGAGCTGTCCCATCTATATGTCTATCTTTTCTTCAGTAAGAACATTTCTCAGTTTTTTCTGCTTTCATCTTTTTGTCTTCAGGTATGTCTCAGCATCACCCTTGGCTACAGGACAGCTTGGAGACCCAGTGGCTCATCTTTCTAAGGTCCAGAGTGGAAGGAAGAGATGTTATGAAAAAGATGTGAGCCAAGGCTAGATCCGTTGAGCTGATGCATCTCGTAGGGTTGTTATGCGGATCAGCTGTGCTGTCATGTTTTTAAATCTTTCAAGCTTGTAAACTACTGAAGAAATGTAAAGACGTCATGTTCATCCTTTGGAAGTAGTGACTTTAAGGCAATTGAGTGAATTCAAATTTCGATTCAACGATTACTAAAATGATCTTCTATGGAATCAGTGGTGTCTGTGATTAAAATTAATCTACTTTTACCTATTTTGAACATCATCGAGCAGCAGCTTTTCCTACACTTTAGGATTTTGCTCAGCATAGAACAATTCAACTTAATGAAGCAATGTAAAAATTCCCTTTCCTTTCTAGATGAATCTGGAAAAGTTGTCATATTATTTATCTCTGACTAAAGTTTCTCCTGTGAAGGAAAAGAGAAAAAAAAAGTTCCTATAGAAATAAGAAGGGGAAAACTGATATTGATTTTTGAAAAATAAATTCAGAGAGATTCTCCCAGGCTTTGAGTGTATGTAGGTCAGTGGGAAAAAAATATTTTTTTTGAAATATTTTTTGAAATATTTTGCTGACAGATAAGGAAAAATACAGTTATTTCTTATATATAGTTACTAAATAAATTCAAAACCTTTTTTATTATTATAGCAAGATTATTTCAGGCAAGGAGAAACTGCATACATACATAAGCAGAATCCAGGAAAATAACTTTGAAAATGCAACACATTTAGATCAGTTTTCCATATGAAACTCATGGTTAAATTAAGTTCCAAATCCCAAAGAAAATCACTTCTCCAGAATTATAGTCATTTAAAAGTTGCAAGTACATTACACATGTTTACGTGGTCTAACACAGTATATTAGGCTACTTATCGGTTATTTCTCTTTACTTGAATTCCAAAATCAAGCAAAATAAAATGGGGACACTTCAGAAGCTATCAAAATAGTGACCTTTGTTATTCACTCAAATAATAATTTAGCAATGTCAACATAGAAATACAATGGAGAATTAACTTCTGTCATCTACTGGTACAAATTCCCCAATGTTGAGTGTGATTGTGAGCCCTATATTAAATGTACCAATAAAGAATTCAATTTAACAAATACAGTGGAATAGCCAGAAACATATCTTCACTACCTAAGAGTAAATAATACATGTACAAATAACTCTGATATTTAAATCAGTCGATAAACATATATTACACATTTTATTCATGTCAACTTCTAGAATAGGCACTGGGGACACAAGGCAGAATGAAACGGCATGACAGTTGCTGTTACACCCAAATAGCCTGGTGCAGAAGGCAAATTTTAAACATGTAGTTAAATAATTCAGAAGTTTAAAACAATATTTACATAATAATATCAAATAACTATCAGTTACAACTATTACAATTGAAACAAACAATATAAATCAGAAGACTTGTGAAACCACTTTGAAGAACCAAATTATTTTGGAAAGGTCAGGAAAATTTCTCCACAGATATAATATTTAAAGTGAGATTTGAGAGAGGATGAGTATGCATTAATTAAGAAAAGACATTTGCATTATTGGTTTCCCCAATGATCTCAGTTGGTCTGCTGATTAATTTTTTTAAAATACCTTATAATTATATGCTGACAACTGCTCAAATCAATCAGCACGATTACAGAGTGATCTTTCTCTAGGTTTCCACTAATTCTGATCTCATTTTTACCAGAACTATATTCCAGAGATAAATTACTGAATCTGTCGAATTATTCAACAAAACTCTGCTTTCTCTAAAAGTTATTTAGCTAGAACCAAAGCGACCCAAATAAGCTTAGTACAATCATGGGAAAAGCTTCAGGCAGTTTTGTTCATGTCCTCTGATAGGCATAGAAGGAAGTTCAGTGTTAACTAAAATGAGTAGTAAAATTGTAGTAATACTGTTCTTAGAACACAATTGCAATTTAAATATACATAGAAATCTTTTTCTTTTAAAAATATCATATATGGAATGTTTCTGGTTTAAATATTTACTGATCTACTCTGTTAAAGCCCAGTACAAAAAAAAAAAAAAAAAAAAAAAGAATTAATTTTTTTTTTTTTAAAGGGCTGGAGATTTAGCTCAGTAGTTCCAGCGCCTGCCTAGCAAAGTCCCTCGTTCGATTCCCGGTAACCACATACCACAATGCCAGGCGTGGTAGCTCACGCCTATGATCCCAGCACTCAGGCGGCAGAGAAAGGAAGAATTCTGAGTTCAAGGCTTGCCTGGGCTACATAGTGAGCTCAGGGCCAGCCTGAACTACACAGCTAGATCCTTTCTCAAACAAACAAACAAAGACATGGAAGCCCCGGAAATGCACTGAACATCCGTGTCTCAGGTTGTTGATAATGTTAAATTGAGATAGTCATTTATTTCACCTAGCTAAAACTAAGAGTAAATGAATCCAACCATGACTAGAATAGTAAGTGCCCACATATTATGTTGCTATTATTAAGCATCATAAATGAGCGGACAAAGAAATGAGTGCCCCACCCATACTTTCATGCAGGGTTTCTAAAATCTCTTTGAGGAAAAGTCATCAAAATTACTTCAAGAGCTATCAAACAATAGCCAATCACAATACATTGCAATCATCTGGTTTTTTGGGAAAAATAAAGACAAAGCTCTGATTCTTTATTTGCCATATCTCTTGAAATGGTATGCAAATAATTTTCACAATATGTAAAATAAATTTCAGCTCAATTTCTGTTCCAGAGGGAAACTTCAGTAGAAAGTGTTGAAGTAAAAGATCAAAGGTATTTAACCACCAATAATAATTGCTCAAAACAATTTACAGGTTCAGTGCATGCTTTGTCAACACACGAATGAAATTCCTCACAGAATTACTTAAAAACAATCCTCCAGTTCATACAGAATCCAGGATAAGCCAAAAAGTGCTGGGCAAAAAGTCCAAGCTGGGAATATCACACTAGCTGACAACAAAACATAGTACACAGCTGTAGTAACTGAAACAGAATGGTCAAAGAAACAGAATAGAGAACCCAGAAATACAACTACAGACTTACAGCCAGGTAAGATTTTTATAAGTGTACACACACACACACACACACACACACACACACATATATATTTGATATATTAACTAAAAATAAAAAAGTTGTATAAGGAAGGCATTCTCTTCAACAAAGGTGCTGGAAATCTGGACATCCACTTTGCTTAATTAAACTAGACTTTTGTTTCTCACCACTTCTAAAAATCAACTCAGAATGGATTAAAGTTTTAAATATAAGACTTGAAGTTATGAAACCACTGGAAGAAAGCATGAGGAAAAATACAAGACATCAGTTTAGGGACTTTTTTGAATAAGTCCCCCTCAAAAGCACAGGCAACGGAGCAAAAATAAAAATAGAGAAATAATTTGCAGAATAGGAGAAAATAGTTTCAAACCCTTCATCTCAGAAGGACTGAATATTCAGCGCACACAGTAAACTCAAACCATGTAAACTGTTAGTCAATATCTAAAGACATGTAGCATGGTGAAATTGTCTTCTTCCAGTGCTGACATTACATGACAACATATTGTTTGCTTAGTGTCTACATATTTGCAGGCTGAGGAGAAATTATCCTCCTAGCTTGTTTGCACGTCTGCACAGTTCCCTGCATATTCCCATGCTGAAGGACTATCAGTGAGTTTAGGTATTAGAGTAGGCTGAGTTTCACTTCCGCCAGCCTTAGCAGTAGAAAGGAAAAAAAAAAATGTCAGCCCAGAGAGGAGGTCCTAGTAAAGCTAATGTACACCAGAGATTTCCAATTGGAGATGAAAATAATTTTTCCTGAGGAGAAAGATGAGCTGAGTATCTCACATGCTTCCTTAAAGCTTACTTTTAAATTATTCAATGCATGGTATGAATTTTTCTTGAACTGGGATTAATTGATGGTAATAGCAAAAGTGAATACTACAAGTGAAATCTGCATCATCACAAAATGGTTCTAGTTTCTGTACAAATCATTTATAGAAATCCACACACAGGCACACACATGAGTATTTATAAAAATGAATTGAATATGATTTACAGAAACACCATCCATGAAGAGAACTGTTGCTTCTTTTGATTTTTTATTCCTTTAAACACTCTGATAGTAATTAACTTCCTTTAATTTCATAACTTATATGCAGCCCAAAAACTATATTTTCAAAAACTTGAATTTAGAAAATACCTGGATTCTATGCATATCACAGAGTGACAAATCTAGCTGCCCATCTTTTACCACTTCCTATCTTTAATTACCTCAAGATAAAAAGTTGTGAATAATTAAAAAATCAGTAAAAATGAAAAGTTATACATTTTCACACACCCTGATATATCTAATTTTTAACATAAAATTTGAATTACAAATACAATGCAATAAATACCAGCTAAAAAGGTAGATTTTCTACTTTTCATAAAAGCTGGCCTCACGGGCTGGAGATTTAGCTCAGTGGTTCTGGCGCCTGCCTCGCAAGAGCAAGGTCCTGAGTTTGATCCCGGTAACCACATACAATGCTGGGCGTGGTGACTCACGCCCACCAGCCATCAATACCACATACCACAATGCCGGACGTGGTGGCTCACGCCTGTCATCCCAGCACTCAGAAGGCAGAGGCAGGAGGATTGCTGAGTTCCAGGCTTGCCTGGGCTACATAGTGAGCTCAGTGCCAGCCTGAACTACAAAGCGAGAGCCTGTCTCAAAAAAAA
>PVIC010039593.1:0-17061 GCA_004025085.1 Thryonomys swinderianus
AGAAGCAAAACAAATCAAAATAAATGAGTACAATATCAAAGGAATTAAGATGAAACACTAAAAATGCATGGCCCACAAGAGATAATAAAACAAATAGAAACACAAGAAGATGAAAGATATAAAAAAATACAGCCTCACACAACATATATAAATAAGTTAAAACATCAGTAAAAATGTAAAAGATTTAAAAATATCATATGGCAAAAATTTTGATGATTTTGGGTAAACTGTTCTTGAATACCTCAAATCAGTAAGAGAATGGTCATAATACATTATACTTCTGCAAAATTGAAAATTTCATTCTTAAAAAGACAAAATTAAAATGAAAAATTTTAAAAACTGATATTCACAATCTAGGAGAAAATGCTTATAGAAATTTTATCTAATACAGGATGCATACATTAGAATACATTAAGAATGCAGAACTATACCCACTGGCTAACAACACATCTTAAAATATGCTAAATTCTTGTATCTCTAAAAGTGGTCAATAATCATATTAAATAATGCTCAGTATCATTAAGCTTTAGTAAAAATCAAATTCAAGTCACAATGTTATAACAAATTATACCCACAAAAAGATTATAATCAACTATAGAACTTTAAATGTATTGCAAATGTGGAGAAATTAGAACCCGATACTTCACTAACAAGAAAGTGAAATGGTACAACTACCTTTCAAAATGATTTAGCAGTTCCTTAAAAAGTTGAACATGAACTTATCATAAGTCAAGGATTTCACTAACCCCTGGGAGAAAAAAAGGCATAAATACTCCTATGATTTTTTTCTTTTTTTGAGACAGGGTCTTGCTTTGTAGTTCAGGCTGGCCCTGGGCTCACTATGTAGCCCAGGCAAGCCTTGAACTCAGCAATCCTCCTGTTTTTGCCTCCCAAGTGCTGGGATTACAAGTGTGAGTCACCACGCCCAGCCTTGTACGTGGTTACCAGGATCGAACTCAGGACCTTGCGCTTGTGAGGCAGGTGCCGGAACCACTGAGCTAAATCTCCGGCCCCGCCTATAAAATTTTATGTGGATGAAATTATGTGATTCAAAAGCACTCTCGCCTGAAAACATCCCAAATGTCCATAAACTCATTATGAAAAAAAATATTATCCATTAAAAAAGAACAAAGGCTAAAGTAAGATAAATGCATAAGGGTCAAAATCATTATGAAGTGAGGCAGACTCAGAAGACCACATACTGAATGAGTGCACTTCCCTGCAATGTCCTGAAAGCTAAAGCTAATGGTTCTCTCCAAAGCTGGGAGTCGAAGTACGTAGTGTTTCAAGTTGATCCTGAAGGATCTTTTTGATACAATGAAGATAGAGCAAAATTTCATTTTGGTCATGAATATGGAGCTGTATTTACTAAAATTTATAGAATTGTGTATTTAAATATAGACTTTTTTTTTTACAATCCCAAAGAGCAACTTGAGGGGTATCCTACCCCTGACTTATTTCCTCAGCCTGTTTTAGGATTTTTTCCTCAGAGAGTCTCACTGTTTGCCCAGGCAATCCTCCTAGCTGGCATCCAAGCAGCTGCAATGACCTCACATGGCTAAAATCTATAATTCTATGCTTTGAAATAATGTGCATTTAAAGCTACAGAAGATGGTAATAGTTAATGGGAAGGACTGCTAGGAAGTATCACTGACACCAGATGTGTGCCAGCATACCCAGTGCGCTGCCTGTCCTCCCTCCGGCTTCTCTTACAACACTGGCTTCACCCAAGATGGTGCCCTTAATACCACGTGCCAATAATCACAGTGATTCCTTAGTAGTTGAACTCAATTCATCCCAAATTCATGTTCAAGTCCCCGAAGTTTGAGAACTGCACATATGAAATAATGAAAAAAACTAAATATCTGGTTCTGAGGTCCAGTTCATAGTCCTAGGTTGTGGAAATACTCTTGAAAATGTCTGAACATAGTAAATCCAGTACCTTAAATATGAAAATAAAATAATACAGTAAATAAAATTTTTTTTTAAATCCTGCACAGGTCCTTTACCTTGATGGATAGACTTCCTGGGATGGAGAAAACTGGAGATGGAATGCAGAGAAATTGGAGGAGGAACAAAAATTTTATTTTTTGGAAGAGGAGTCTCATTCCATGATGTCCTTCAACAGTACATTTTCTGGGGGTTTTTCTCTTAGTCCTTTTTCACCTTTTCTCACTACCAATTTGTCTGGCAGCAGCAGGGAGCAGTGGTAGAATGATGCATGGTCCCTTTGTGTCTGCTGCCAGACATGACACTTGACTCAATGCTCAGCCTTACAGATTGTTTCAGGCCAGATTTTTGATTGTCAACAAAGCCAATTTACAAACTCCAAGCAGATTTTTTGAGTTTGCTGTTTGAGAAGTAGAAAGTTGAAGCTTGTTTCTTACTGATATATCATGTAGAGGTACAAATTCTCAATGATGAATGAGATCACAATGTATAGTTAAATGTACAAATAAACTCAATTTTTAAAAAGTTCAAGCTTGGAGCCATTCAATAATTGAGGTGTTACTTTAGTTATGATTGAGTCTAAATACAAAAAAAAAAACTCACTGGATCAGCCATACCTAAAATAAAACAGAGATAGAGATTTCTTTCTTTTTTCCCTCTAGTCTAAAGTACATTTATTTTTAAATTGAATTTATTGGTACATTTTATATACACATTATGATCACAATGAGCATTGAGAATTTGTACCAGTACATGACACAATTTAAGTCTCATTTTTCCCATTCTCCTGCCCCACACAGCCCCTGCCCCCTATATACATACGTTTTTTCTTTTTTTTTACTATCAGACTTTTTCTTTCCCTTTTTTACTTATCCTTACTCCCCCCTTTCCCTTAGAATATTTTCTTTTCTGTAATTGAAAACAAGGCTAAGGGTCAGAATTTACCAATATATGTAAATAATCTAGTGCAAATGCATGAGCCAGGTTACTCATCCAAAGCATTAGTAGAAAGCTTTAGCTCTTCTCTTCATTCACAAGGTGTGTAGTCCTGAGATTGAGCAAAGATACCATCTGCAGGGAAGAGAAGAATTCATCACTGAGTACCTGGAGGGCCATAGACTAGTGCTTCTCACCTTCAAGCATGCTTAAGAGTTGCACAGAAGAGCTTGTTCAAACACAGATTGCAGCATTAACCTTCAGCATTTCCAATTCAAAAAACCTGGGATGGTCCCTAGAGATCTGTATTTTTATTCTCTCCCCAGATAATGTCAACGCTCCTCCATTATGGGGCATTTTCAGAAATTTATGACATCTCAACGTTCCACAGCCTAGACTTACAAGAAGGTAACTACCAATCTATGTGAATAAGAGTAGAGGGAAATTTGAGCACTGAAAAATAGGATATGGCTTTATCAGAGAAAAAACATATACATTTTACTGTTTTTTTAATAAAGATACATTTATTCAGAGCCATGATCAGACTATTACATTTAGCAATCAACAGCATGGATGCCAAAAAAAAAAAAATCTACAGTAAAACCCTTTGTTTGAACGCTTCACACTTTCCACAGAACAGAAACTAAAATAACTTGTTATACAATTAGTCAAAAATACAGACCTTGAAAAATTTTAAAGATACACACAAGTATTGTCTAAAACATGTCTTTGTAGCAGTGTGGCCCTGCCACCATTGAGCATGGCTGAGTTCTCAAATCTGTTCTAAACTGTAGCTTACTGGCGGGATTAAAACCTTCTGCTACTGCCATGGATACTGAACAAAAAAATGCTTTGTTCTTTAGAGAGGATTTGTCACAGTAACATTGCTGCTGGAACTCTCATAGGCACCTTGATTCTGTGGTTTAGCAAGGTATTGGCCTCTGCCATTGAACCCAGAGCATCTGTCTCTCATGCCCAAAATCTGAAAAGTGATTGTTGTAATTACCAAAAATTATTACAGTTTTCACCACCTGCAAAATTCTTTCTGTTACTGGCAAAGCCACTTCTGCCTGCTCTGCTGTTATTGGCCACAGCCCTGGTTTCCATAACCCTGCCTGCCACTGCCAGAGCCTCTGCTCCCTCTATAACCACCATCATTACCACGGTAGCCATCCACACTGCCACCATATCCACTTCCACCATGGCTGCCACCAAAGCCACCTCGACCACTGAAATTCCCTCTGTGACCGAAACTGTCAGTGCCACCAAAACCATCTCCACTACCATCGCCAAAACTTCCAGAACCACTTTGACCTCTTGGGCTAGATGAAGCACCACCCATCTCCTCTTTGATAGGGCTTTCCTCACTTCACAGCTGTGGTTGTTCACAGTATAGGATTTTTGAATGACAATCTTATCCATAAAATTGTAGTCACCAAAGATTACAAAATAACTCCACCCTTCTTTCCAAGCCCTTGGTCAGTCATGATTTTCAATCACTTCAGTGTTTCTACTCTGTTCAAAATAATCTTGCCAATGATACTTTTCAGTATCTTCTTGTCACCAGTGAAGAAACTTCTTCACAGGTAAGTGGGCACCTTGTCTTTGAGAATCTTCTCTTGAGAGAGCTCTCTGGCTCCACTCTTCTTCCCTCCACTCCTAGTGGCCTTGCATCTACCTCTCCCACAGTGGCATGTAACAAGTCCAAGCCCCTAGAGTGCTTGGTGTCTGGGCCTTTTGTGACTACCCAGTCTGTAACTGCTCCCCACTGCTCAAGATGGCTTCTCGTCAGTTATTACTGAGCTCAGCCCTCTGATGAAGAGCTCCTGCAGCTGTTCTGGTCCTCAGGAAACACTGAGTTAAGATATGACAGCAGTCTGAAGAGAGACTATCCATGCTTTCTGGGTGGTACCCACTAGCAAGAGAGAATGTACTCCTTATTTTACTGTTGAGAAGGGATTTTAAAAATAGATCTTGGAGGTTTTATCTCATTCAGTATAAAGTTGGCACCCACAAGTGAAAGGTAAGTACAAGTAAATGAAGAAATAAAATTCACAGAACTTGTTAAAAGACGTTTTTATCCTTGCACACTAAAATTCAAATATTTTTGCAAATCAAATGGCTGTATTCTTTGAAAAGGAAATTCAACTTCAGACACTATTCAAGAGACTACACACTCCTCTCCACACCATACCACAAGGATTTGCAGGTCAACCAGTAATACTTGCTTCCTCTTTCTGTGACTGTATCTACTTTGACCATTAATTCTAGTTTCTGACTGAATTAGAAGCAGGAAAATGTCTGTGGATATTATATTTCTTATAATATTTTATAATCTGAAAATCTGAGGTATATATTAAGCTCACTGGAGTCCGGGTTTAGAGGATGGAAAATGTACATGCACCAACATAGGGCTGCTTACGTGGATATTTATAAGAGAGAAGGTTGTGAAAATATGTGGCTAAACAGAATTTGAATTTCTAGCACCACAGTTATTTCAGAGGGAGGGATACAGTGA
Organism: Thryonomys swinderianus; assembly: GCA_004025085.1. NCBI lineage: Eukaryota > Metazoa > Chordata > Mammalia > Rodentia > Thryonomyidae > Thryonomys > Thryonomys swinderianus. The sequence continues at coordinate 5,405 of PVIC010039593.1, forward strand.
GTCTCTTCATAATGCAAACATAATATTTGTGATTCGCTGTACTGTATCAGTCACGTTTTCTTTCACAGACTATTACTGGGGTTTGATGAATTCACAAATGATATCTAAATCTACATATTTGGAAATTGCTTGCCTTATAAAATTTTGTAACTAAAATGTAACAAAAGCCATAATTTATAAGCCTTTGGGTGAAGGTAGATAGAGGGGTTATGGCATACATTACTGAAATTCTAACCAATTCATAAAATGAATTCATAAAATCAGTCTTTTATGGTGGACTTCCCACTGTGCTGTCTTAAATTTAATTATTCTATTTTGCAGGAAAAATAGTGTATAATCCAGATGGTACCAAAAGAGTGCTTAAAGTGCTCAAAATGTAGCTTTTGATCTGAGCATTGTGGCACGGGCATATAATCTCAGCCCTCTGGGAGGCCAAGGTGAGGGGATCACGAGTCTGAGTCTGACCCACACCATGTTGGAACTTAGTGAGACCTTGTTTCAAAATAAAACAAAAAGGGTTGTACATATAACAGTGTGAAGGTGGTGTATCCACTCCCTTGTCCCACAAAACAAATGTAAGAAGTAACTTTCAGACTACAAATAGCACACTGAGAAGATAAACATTATGAGTTAATTTTTATTTCAGACTAGAACGATGATAAACACGGCTTCCTTCTCCAGGAACAGCTCTTCTGCTAAGAGCATATAGGTAGTACTATGTGGAGTGATAGATTTTTGGAATGCCTACACATATAATAATTAGAATGACATGAGTGGTAACCTAAAAATATATGTCCACACTACCCAAACTCCAGTCATCTGTGATTGTGAACTTACTTGGGACAAAAGGGATATTTAAAGATATAGTTAAGCTAAAGGCCTCAAGTTTAGGTCATCGTGGATTGTCTGGCCATACATTAAATGACAAGACATTATTTAAAAGCAGGGAAATGTGACACATACAAGAGAGGACAGGATACAGAGAAGCCACATTGATGTGGAGGAGGAGCTGGGGTAACACGACTGTAGGGAACTCAAGAAATTCCTAGAAGATGGAAGAGACAAGAAAGGATTTTCTCCATGGCCCCTTTGGCAAGACTACCGCTCCAGTGACAGACTGATTTATAGTATGTGGCTTCCAGAACTTTGAGAGAATACATTTCTGTTGTCTTAAGCCATCAAGTTGTAATAATTTGTTACTTCAACCTTAAAAAATTAATAGAGGACCATAAATAGATTTTCTTAGCCACAGAAGAAAGGGTGTTCTCTCTAAGCAACAACCCTTGAAATGTGTCTGTCATTAAGCTTCTTCTAGCATATTAGTGATCTGAATAGCAATGTAGATCTTACCTATGTAAAGCAGCTAAGAGTTAAAATTTCTAATTAAGTAATTTACTAGGTAGCTGGTCTAAAAGGATCCTGAGTCTTAAAGTACCGAAGTATGTGATTATGATACATGATACTATTTTAAGATTTTATCAAATAATACATAATGGTTTAGTAATCTGCTTAATGGTGTTCAATATATTTTCCACATGACATTCTTTGAAATCAAATAATTAATTCTCATAAATTTAAAAACCACATAAGCAAATATTATTTGTATCAGACTGAAAGATCTAACAGGATGCAGATGAAAACAATCAACGTGTTTTATATAAACTGTGTCTCTCTGGGAAGACAATGACATCTTGGTTGTAGAATAACATTTTCATCCTCACCCTCATCTTCCTAATCATCATTCCTCAAATTTCATATGCTGAAACCCTGAAACCCTAGGTCATAGATGGTGCCAAATAAAAACACCAAATACCAAAGCACCATTTAATTATCATGGATTACTTCAAAACATTTAAATAGCAGGAATCAGATCACTTATTTTAGGAGTGAAAATTTAGGTCACAGAATTTGAAAGGTACGTGCAGGGCAGGAGCCTCATTTCATGGAGGAGGTCCCAAAAATACAAGGAAGGGAATTACTCAGTTTAATCCATTTATGGCAAAGGTGATATCTGAAATGTGATCTTGCTCCCTAGCCTAAGACATTTCTACGTTAGATTTACATTTTTCTATTGAAAGAATGTATCAGTAACAACATTACCAAGAAAGTTGAAGGTTTGCTACATGCCCTGAATGCAAGAATAAATGTTAACAAATTTCATGTACATGTACTCTTCACATAAATAGTAGTTCAAGTAATCTTTGATAATCACTGATGTAAGTTAAAATTATGTGATGCTCTAGTAAACAATATTTTTATTAGATAGTGTTAAGATATTACTAAAAGTCTCACTTCTGCCTGCTAATGGCCCCTTAAAAAAATGCCCATGCAAAAGCCCTGATCTCTTAATGCCTTTCAGGATATTATGGAATTGCTGAATTGAGTTATGTATCCTTTTCAAGTCATGAAGACATTTATAATTATCTTTTTTTTGGTACAGGGGATTAAAATCAGGATATCACACTTGTCAAGCAGGTGTGCCGTCACTGAGCTACATCCTCAACCCCATTTATGAATATTTTATACATTATTCAAAAAGTAAAAGTTACAATCCTAGCAATATCCTTAGCATAAAATTATTTGAACTACCCAAATTAGCATATAAATACTATACCTGTGGAATGGGAATTATTAGCAATTTTCATCATAAGATTCAATTTACTTGAGCAGAAGGTAAGAAGGACAGAGTAAATTGAACAAAAGAAATTCCACTAATGAGAGATATCCAAAATAGCCAACTCATAGAATAGAATTACGGCTGCCAGGGGCTGGCAGGGGAGAAACTGGAAAATTATTCCATACTGGTTATAAAGTTTCTGTTATGCAAGATAAATACATTCTACAAGATCTGCTATAGAACATGGTACCAACACTAACAATATGGTGCCCAGCAGTAGCCTTGATGAAGCAATACAATTATCATTTGGATGAAATCTCAGCACTTAACACAGATCTTTGTAGTGTTCTGTGTGACTAAGTGGAAAGGATATAAAACATTTGTTACATGATGAATATATAGTGGTTTATCAGAGAAATTACTTAATGTTTTGAGTTCTCATACGAGGCTTTGTTTTATGAATATCATTTTTACTTAGAAAGAACTGACAGGCTCAACTATGGACCTTAAGCAGACATTTTCTCAGTAAAGTGTGAAGTCAACATATCTCTTCAAGGAAAATATTTATTGATGATATTTATTGCCCGGTAGGATTTGAAATTTCAACTACAGGATACCATAACTTATTGAGGGACTCGATCATTTTCCAATGATTGGTGCACAATGTTTCAAAACATTATGTATGGTGTGATAGTTAAACATAATGTACCAATAAGATAACTTTTTAAAAAAAATGTTGTGCTGATTTAAGCATGAACTACCCAACTAATTGGAACTGAATGGATTTATTGAGAACAGGGGACCCACCCGGGTTGTGAGTGCACCAACCTAAAGACCTTATAGCCTGGATGGAATAAGAATGGGAAACAAGAAGGAAAGCGTTAGGTGCATCTCACTGGAAACGGAAGTGCTAGACTTTGATGTAGTGCCTTTTACTCTTGTATCTGGATATTTAATTCTCTCTTTCATATATTTATTGAAATGATAACTCAATGATAAGTATAATTATGCATTATGTATTAAGTGATAATTATGCATTATGTATTTAAGTATTGAAATGATAACTTAATGATAAGAATAATTATGCAATATGTATATTTGTCTTTTCCATCTCTGTATATATAGAAACAATGAAAGAAAGAAAGAAAGAAAGAGAGAGAAAGAAAGTATATAGAAAGAAAAAATATATATGGAAATTTATATATAGTTATACATACATTTATGTAGTTGTATATACATATATATTTATATACACATAAATATTATTATAGAGAAAGAAAGAAATACTTCTATAATTATCTCCCACAATATTTAAATGTTGCCTGTTATTTTTAGTGAAGACAGTAAAATTCGTAACAAAGATGGTAACTACACAGCATTTGGTCTAGAATTATAACAAGCCCAAAGGTGCTATTGATTTTACATGAAGCCTCTAAATGAATTCTCCTGATGCAAGCCATACCTGTTTTCTTTTTTTTTAAATAACGAAAGGGCAAAACCCATATTTAGAATCCCTAAGCTTTTAGGCACTTGTTTGCTTTTGCTGTTGCCAAAGGTTATTGGGACAGAGCAGAAATGACAGATTGTCTAGAGACCATCAGCCTGCTCCCAGCCCAAGGCAGTGCGGGATGCACAGGGAGCTGCCTTCTAAAGCCTGCCAGGCCCTCTGCTCTTTAATCAGTACTGCTAAATGGTCCAGGTGGCTTGAATTTGGTACCTTAGTATAATACAGAGACAGAAAGTGAACATTCTCTCCCCACCTGCTCTTTTGGCTCTTGTTCATTGAATACAATTGTCCTTTAGATCAAAGGGACCTGCTTTTAAGGAGAGATCAAATGTTCATAAATTTCTCTTTAAATCAATAAAAGAAACCTCAGAAAAATTAAGCCAAAAGCATCAACATAAAAGAACTGTTTTTCAGAAGCAGAAAAGGGTAGAAGTAGCCCCATACCAAAAAACTTCTAGAAGTATTTTCAACAGAAGTTAGACTTTTAACCTTTCACTCACCTTTACCAGATTGTCTCTTTTATAAGCTTGGTTATATTCCTTTACTACAACTTAGCTGCCCCTGAGTAATCCTCACGGAGATTGTACTTCAGCCATTCAGATGTCTTCTCCAACTTCTACTGGAGAATTTTCCTTTTAGGTAAATTCCTAAAGTGTGACTCCTCCCACTTGCTAACAAGTTTTTCCCTCCTTGTTCTCCTTAATCCTCCTCTCTGGCAGCACAGCCTTTCCTGGCAGTTGTCCCTGGTGTTATCTCCCCCATGTGCACCCAGCACTGGCTGCCAAGCCTAGCCAAGCCACTTACCATGGAGGCGCCAAACCTGAAAGATATGGAAACATCAACAGCACCCTGAAAGCAAATCTAATATGCTTTTGAGTCATTTGAACCTGAGTTCGGATGGAAAATGGTGCTGTAAACCTCAACAAAATTCCACTAGTACTACAAGATAAAAATGAATGAAGAGACAGAATACACTGAGTTGGGAGGTGAGTGCAGAAGAACGTCAGTGCATCTATCCAAAACACACAGGTAGAATTTGAATAAGCTCATCAGAAGGCCTGAACATCACAGGCAGGAGAGCAAAGACAAAGGTGCTGAGAGCCAGCTGTGTGGGCAGAACAAACATGAGGAAGTGGAGTTTTAAGCATGTTATTTATGAACAGTAAAGCAGTCATGGGTGCTTCCCTCCTTTGCAAGAGTGTGCTCTGAAATCATGCATTTTAATGTTTGCATTATTTCCATTCAGAGAGGGGTCCAACAGAGTGCAGTGTTTATGAATATGAATTCTACTCTAAAGGGAGCAAAATTCAAATTCCCTCTGGCAATAACCATCTGTGTGAAGAAGGTTAAATCTCACACCCTCTCTAGACAGACCTCTTTTTCCCTGAGTTTTTAGATTAGAAAGAGTATTGCTTACTTCCTAGACAGATTGGACCCCTTGAAACAGGTAAGTCACGGAGAAATGAAATACAATGCCTCACACAAAATCACTCAGAAAGTGCTGACAATCATTCAGTCCATTCAGTAGAGCCCGTCTGTGAGTTTTGACCTTCTGTCCTGGGCTCTAAGGATGGCAGGATGAGTGAGACTGAAGTCCTTGTTCTCATCACATGATCTGTGAAACAGGTAAGAAGTTGACAGAGGTTTCAGTACTGTGTGATTCACGTTTGGGCAAAATGAAGTGGAAAGGCCCTCCAGCTGGCAGAAGGGTAGGCAGCTCTGGTCTGCAAGTTTGAAGAGCTGAGAAGAAGCATCTTGTTCTTGACGAGAGATCAGATAGGGTTTCTAAAACACGGAAGTGATAATGGAAAAGACTGAGAAATGATCTTTCAGGAAGAAGGAAAGGTGGGTGCAAAGGTCTCAGAAACAGTTGGAGGGGCCCAGCCAAATGGTGTACCTGGAGCCACCAGCCAGGATGAGTGATGGCCAAGGAGTTTCCAAAGCATCTGCATTTGTCCAGTCTAAGTAGAGATGGCAGAAGCTGTTACCTTCCTTGCCAAAGATTATGAGGAGGGCTGGAGATTTAGCTCAGTGGTTCCAGAGCCTGCCTGGCAAGCGCAAAGTCCCTGGTTCAATCCTCAGTAACCACATATGACAATATCGGCCGTGGGGACTCATACCCACCAGCAATCAGTACCACACACCACAGTGCTGGGTGTGGTGGCTCAAGGCTGTAATCCCAGCACTCGGGAGGCAGAGGCAGGAGGATTGCTGAGTTGGAGGCTTGCCTGGGCTACATAAAGAAAAAACAAAAAGAAATTATGAGAAAAAGGCAAAGAAGGGATTGGATTCCCCTAGTCTGTTGCAATGGAAACAGTTACTGGCTTTGGAGATAGTGAGTCTCTATATTTTTGTACCTTGTTGTTAACTAGAGGAATATGGTTAAGTGTACTGGTACATGATTTTCCTTATGGATAAAATAAGGGCAATTTTACTCACAGAATCATAAGGATGATTAAATAAGATAGATGGAATGAAACTGTCATCTCAGGGCTTGGCATATAACAAATACCTGTACTTTCTAACTCCGATTATTGCTGATTATTTTATTTATAGTAATACTTTTTATTTAAGAATGTTTTTCAGAGGTCAGACACCATACCCACTACTGCCATCACTTTTGCCTGCATAAATCAAATGTATAAATTTATAATAAGAAAAACATTTGGTTTAGCAATTCAATATCAAATTGCAAAACACAGAGATAGCCTTGCTTACATATTATGCAAGGCACTTTGTTTTCCCTCCACATTTCCTGTTTTGGATATGCTACTGCTTCCAATTCTCCTTCCCACCTTTTCTCATGATTTCAGTTTACCTATAGTATTCTAATAATATTCTAATCTATCTTCATCCCTGTACTATATGAAATATAGAAAAAGGCTTTGTGAAAGAATTCATAATGGCATGAGTAACCCTTTATGCTACACTATCTTCGTAGCTAAATATAACTACTTTTACCGAGGTTTAAAACTAGAACGGTCCCTTTCAAAGGAAATTAGAAGCTGAGTGGCCTTAAATTTGTGGTTGAATCAAAAAGGTCACAATGACAGTATTGGCTTGCCTTTTACATGGTTATCATGCGATCTACATGTTAACTATACTTTACAGATCTTAAAGGGAGGAGCTGAAGTAGACCAAGCAGTTCACCACAACTAATAAGCTTCTTATTAAAATGCTGTCTTTGATTTAAAAGGCAAATTAAATTGATTATGCAAAATTAAAGCTGTAAACCAGAAAATAAAAGGTTAAACTTCAGCACTGATCAACTGGTAGACATTCTTAGGCAAACCCTTCCACCCTCTCCAGCCCTTGACCTGCATATGTATAAAATGAATAACTATGCTCAAGGAATCCTAACAATTTCACATATATTTCTAGATTTTTATATCAGTTTTCTTTCAGCTTTCTATATATTTCAATCAGACTAGCATTTTCTGTAGCTCCCTGGGAATTTCCTTGAAAAATTTAGTTCAAAAGGCAACTATAGGATAACGCATTGTACCAGCATAGAAATGGAAAATAGTTATCATACTTGTTCATATTTCCTACATTTTTCAAGACAGACGTTGCTATGCACTCACCAGGATCATTCAAGCCAAGGCTAGATGAGCTCTAATCATCCCACTGAAACTCAAGATTTGACATATAAGATAAAATTTATTTCTCAGCACTTCTACATCCTACTTCAGAAAAACAGCTCTCTCTTCATGAGCACCATTTGTAATACAAAATATGCAATGCTAGGGCAAAAACAACTTCCTTCTTCACTCCCCTCCTTCCTTCTTTTCTTCCTTCCTCCTCCCTCTCTTTCTCCTTCCTCCTCTTCTCCTCCTCCTCTTTCTCATCTTCCTTCTTATTCTAGAAATCCCTTTAATTCTGTCTATCATAACCAAACCAAGCCAATGTTCTTTTTGTAGTCTCCCTAGAAATCTGGCTCAGCACCCATCTTTTTTTTTTTTTTTTTTTGTAATTAACCATAGGCCTGACTTCGACTTTGATTATAGTCAGTTTTGAGTATGATTTTACAGTGAAGTATTTTTCCTCCCTTCATTTTTCATTATTCAAACACTATTTGTAAAATTTTTAGACCTAAAGCACTGAGCTAAGCACTATAAATAAAATACGAGTAATATAGACACAGATTCTACACTTACTGAAGTTCTTTTCCTCACAGTAGATAAGAAGCAAATGAAAGTTTGATAAATAGGCTATAAGAATCAGAATGAACTGCCTGGGACATAAAATTCTTGAAAATGTGTAGAAATTAAAGAAATACAAATAAGAATGCTAGGACTTCCATGTAAACGGAGACATGCAGACCCAGCATGGTACAGCCCTATAATACTGACACTTGGGAGGCTGAGGAGAGAGGATTAGTGTGAGTTACAGACCTGGCTGGTCTGAACTACACAGAGGACCCTGTCTATGAAGCTGGAGCAGAGGCAGTTCTGTAGACTCAAATGAAAAAGGGTAAACTTTTGGAGACAAAATTCAGTAATTCTTAGATTCAAGGGGCAGATGATAAGAGATAACATTGAAGAGCTATGAAGGGACGTACTAATAAACATCTTTCAAAGCTACCAGATTCAATTATAGATTTTTTCAAAATTTATTGAACTAATCTGAACTGGCTAACTTATAAAATCAAAGTAGATGCTATGTAGCCACATAACAGAATATATAGGAACAAAGAGAGTTTGTGCTCTTTGTAATAAGGATCCATGCCACTTTCTGTGGGGCACAATTATTACATTGCCTTAGCTCAAACAACCATGCATCCTTTTTTTTGTTCTATTCTGAATCAATTCTTGGAAGATACTGATTGTCTATTGTCCTTTGTTACCTTTATCTCATTGCTGAGACAAAATACACAAAACCCCAAATTAAAAAGTTTTTTTTTTAAAATTTATAGTTTGAAGTGGTTCAGTCCATAGTTGGCTAGTTCCAAGGCAGGCTGGGTCAACAGAGGAAAACCAGTTTATGGTGACTAGAAGGTAGCAAAACAATAAGGGATCTTAACAGTATCTTTCTACCCCTTTTATCTTGTTCAGACTATGGGGATTTGGCCAGTATCAAATCAATCATATTTAGTGATTAGTAACCATACACCCTTAATCACAGTATCACACAGTCTACATTCAGGCATCTGTGACTACAAGAAGCTTTGGAGGGACCTTTAGAACCAAATCTTAACATCTAACTTGGATCATGTGCTCCCTGCTGGCAGAGATATTATGGTTGACTATCCTAACAGAACACTATGAACCAGGAGTCCTTTTCCCTAAGCAAAAATGCATGGGAAGAATGCATGTTCAAAAGATAAGAAATGCAGGAAGGGATATAGAGCCACACAGCCCAGAGAGGTCCAATGCCTAATGATGAGAAATTTGGGTGCTAGATTGAGGGTAGCGGTACAGTGCTGCTCAGTTCATGAGGAGGGTGGGGTAGCAGGTCTTCACTAAATAAAAACAATGCTGAATGGATTGAGGTGGGCATCCTGGAGACCTGTTGACATACAGGGGTGACGGTGGGATAGAAATCTGGTAGCGACAGAGAGGAGGAGATTGGTTCAAGAGATAGCAGTCTAGTAGGATGCAAAGGGCAGTGGAGGAGCTGTCCAGGTTACAGCAGATAGCAAGGACAAAGGAGCTGCTCCAAGGACAAAGGAGCAGCTCAGCAAATATCTCTTAATATGATTTTAACACAGAGCTCTAAGACTTAGAAGGTATTTAGTAAATTTGGACATTATTAGACACTCTGTGCATCATAATACTGGATTTTTTTTTCAATTTACCCTTTGTTTTTACATCACTTATAATAATTTAATGCCATAACGTTATAGTTTTATTGCCCAGTTCTGAGTAATGGTGCAATCGTTTGCTGTGAAACAGTAATTGTTTCATGTACAGGAGAATCGTTACCCGAAGAGAAAAAGCAGCATGCGAGAGAGCTGTCCCGAACTGGCTAATGATGCATGAAAATGCAAGAGAGTAGAAAAGCTTGGTAAATGGACATGTGAAAGTCATAATGAATATTTAAAAACTTTGGGTTCACTACTGCTAATAGCTTTTACAAAGTTGAGTTCAGCTTCTTGCTCATCTGCAGCCGGAACAAATGCAGGCATGAATTTTACCCATTTTGAGAAACTAACAATGATCTTCTGAGCAGATGGAATTAGACAGGAATGAACTAGAAGAGCGGGATGTTGACAAGTGTAGATATCATCTGAATTAAGGAACTCAGTCACTTCACTTAGTAAGCTTGTGACGCAGCAGCCCAGGTTTGATGTAATTTTATTTATTTGTTGGAACAAAATAAAACGTGCAAGGGGGAAATAACCAACAAAATTCTCAAAGCCAAAGGCAAAGCTAAACATCTCAAGAGAAGGTTGCTGCAGGACACCAACCTGTGTAGAGACTTGGGAGTTACTGACGAGACTCTATAGTTATCACCCCGAGTACCACTGTCACAGAAAGGAAAATGAGAAGCAGAGACAGGGCTCCAGGGGTTAAAATTGAAACATAAATTACATGTAATCGCGCAGTGCATTATCAGCTATGCTTCTGCACAGCTCAAAACCCTTTTTCAGTACAAACTCAGTAACTGAATGTTCTGTCAGCAAGATGATGACCTCAGCAGAGGAAAAAAAAAAAAAAAGATGTATTTTCACAACTGAAGCTGACTCTTTTTTTTTAATTGAATTCTTTATTGGTACAATTTATATACATCTCAAAATCACATATAACATTGGGAAATTTGTACCAGTATATGCCACAAGTTAATTCTCATTTTTACCCATATCCCTACCCACTCCCCCTCCTCCCCCCTTTATGCATGCTCTTTTATTTTCTTTCTGTATCATATTTATTCCTACCTCTCATCACATTCCCACACCAAGTTTCCTATAGAAATATTCCACTCTATATAAAAGCTGTCCTACTTTCTAGAACTCATTTGCATCTACAGGTGTTCATGCCAAAGAGAAGATCCGGAAATTGTCTATCTGTGATCTATTGATTTCACATATTAGTATATCCTCCAGATGTCTCCATTTGCACCTAAATGGATCAATCTTTTCATTCTTTATGGCAGAGTAATACTTCATTTTATAAAAAAACCACATCTTCTTTATCCACTCTCCAGTTGATGGACATTTGGGTTGTTTCCAAGATTGAGCTATCACGAACTGAGCTGCTATGAACAAAGGTGTACATCTGTCTTTCCAATGTGAGGTTTTAAGTTCTTTTGGGTATATTCCCAGCAGGGGGATAGCAGGGTCAAATGGGACCCGTAGTCCTAGTTTTCTGAGAAATCTCCACACAGATCTCCATTGCAATCCCACCAACAGTGGAGAAGGGTTCCTTTCTCCCCACAGCCATGCCAGCATTTATCGTTGGTTGACTTTGTGATCGCAGCCATTCTTTGTGGAGTGAGGTGGAATCTCAATGTTGTTTTCATTTGCATCTCTCGAATGACCAGAGATGTTGAGCATTTCTTCATATGTTTCTTGGCTGCTTTGATTTCTGCCTC
>PVIC010039594.1:0-17059 GCA_004025085.1 Thryonomys swinderianus
TTAAATAATAACCAGGAACTCCTTTGAAACCTAAAATTCCCCTTTCCAAGTCCATTAGCTTTCACGCAGGTCAGCTTCCACCCTCCTCTCCTACCTCTCATAATGACAGGAGCTACATCCTGCTGTTGCTTTCCGAACCTTGGCTCTGCTGTGACGAGGTATTCGTACTTTGAAGGATCCACCCCCACACGGGCTTCCCACGGCCACCACTCAGCCTCAGTTTTCAGGACATTTGCAGAAATTATCTAGAATCTCTACCTTTCCAAAGGTCTTTTGTCCCAGGAGAGCTCAACTGTACCCAAAAGCAACACTCCAAAAGTGTTGGATGCATCATGAATGTTATTTCCAACAGAAAGACCTCCTCCAGATACCTTCATGTAATGAGAACTCTTATCAAGAAGCATTTCCAGATCTTCTAGAACATTCTAGAGCATATTCTGTTGTTTTGTTTTCCTTGATATTTTTCTCTCTATCCATATTCTTCATTGATATTATTCAACTTATCAGTAACTCACATCTGAGTTAAGGGTCCCTCTGGCTCGCATTCACCTTCCAACTCCATGAAAGCTGACACGAATCTCAGGCCCCACAGGTATGATTCTGAACCCCAGTGCTTTGGACTAACACTGCAGTTACCTTGAGAAATGTGTTGATTCACTCTGCCCTCAGTCTCTTCCATCTCACGTTTTCTACTCCTCTACCTTATTACTTTCTTATTTTTATCACCCTCCCCTCCAGCAATTTATATCCAAGTTCTCTTGGTTTTTTGAAAAGTGGAGACAAATAGTAAAGCCCTAGGACATTCTCTGCTTACAGGGAAAAAATGAAACATTCTATGCAGAACTTAGTGATTTTTTGAAACTATAAAAAATATTATCAATCTCACAATCTCATATATTGAGTTGTTGAGATGATGTTTATAAAAATAGAATTAATTCTGAAAACAGATGTATTGTAGATTTGGTCTCCTGAATACAAATATAATCGGCATTTCAGATTTAGCACTTAGAAGATGTCTGTCAACAAGTACAATACAGCAATGAATCAAATAGTATTGGTAAACTAATTTTACTGAGATAACACAATATGGATAATGATAATCTTCACTGCACCTGCAAAATAGTAAAAACAATTTTTAGTACCACTTATTTGGCAGCCACTAAGGGGGAGGGGATCTATTTCAATGCATATATTTAGGTTACTTTTGAAAAGCTACAATGATTAGAATATCTTCAATCTATATAAACACAAATGTGTATTCAATGCCTATTTCTATCGTCTCATTTAGGTTAAATGTCACTTGACATTCTGGCAGGATTACAATAGTACATAAGTAGTAATAGATTGTGGCTAACTCAGAGGCCCTCTTGTCAGGACCTCATTTATCTGAGATGACTCCCCAGATTTCTCCAGATCTCATGTCCAACACCAGATTCCAAGTCAGGAGTTAGTTACTGGAAACCATGCTTTCTTAAGCGAGAATGTATCTCCTTGGTATGGGATGACACCATTCTATCTTGTTTTTAAATTTCATTTGTATGTCTGCAATACATGATAAATATATTCATTGTAGTGAACTGGTTTATATACATGTAATATTCATGGTTAAAGTTCAATATAATCTTTACCTCTACACACCAGACAAGTCAAACAAAAAGTAACACAGTACAAAACCCAATCCAGAACTAAGGTAGATCACTCACAAGAGTAAATTCACTTATAATGGAATAGGCTAACTTATTTGTTCGAACATAATACAGGATGCCAGTCCAATCTTTTTACCAATTGCTCTATCCTCCAGTTTCTGGGAATGTATAATCCATATATTATCTAGAAAATGTGTATCAGAAATATTTTGATGTACAGATTCTCACCAACTTGAAGGTTATCTTCCAACATTTGAGGACATACTATATGAGGTAGAAATTCTCAGCCTCGCTTCGCACTTTCCTGTGTCAGGATATATTTGCAAAGAAATAACTTGACCCCATTTCCACACAGCCCCAGAACTTAGAGCATTTGAAAACTTGTGCCTGATGAACGTTTTGGCATGAGCTGCAGTGCAGTGTGTCCTGCTGGCCGTGGACAGGTACGCAGAGGGCAAAGGTGTGGGACACTGGTGGCTCAGCCACTCTGAGACAGGCAAGGGAGGCAGAGCGCTCGCGCGCAAGGACAGGGTCAGCGACCACAGCACTGCGCGCTCAGACCTGTGCACTCAAGACAGGGCTATTCACAGACCCAATAAGTACAACACCTCGCAAGTGCTTTAGAGCCCGGGGAGCAAGGCAGGCGCAGGCATCCTGTGGGAGGAGCAAGCGGAGCCTGCCTTATCTAGAAGAGCAGAAGGTAGACGTGGCACTGTCAAGTAGATGCAGGTAATTAAGCTAAGAAGGTGGGAGGAACTGGCCCAAACCAAGATAAGATATAAATAAAGGATGAAACAGGATTTAATCTAGATGGGTTTATCATGATGTGCTTTCATCACCTACCACTGGAGGCCAGATTGCGTGTTCCAGAACATTCCACTAACTTACACACACACACACACACACACACACACACACACACACACACTCTCACAACACAGCTCTGATGGCAGCTTTTAAGGAAGGTTCTGATTTATAGGCTTATACAAAATATATCAAGGACATAGTTACCTGTTAAAGATATGCCCCCTCACAGAAAATTGTATCAGAAGGGGGGAAAAAAATGCCTCCTATTTAAAAAACTCATTATTTATAGATTTATTTCCCTCCAGAAAGATATTAATAAGGTGTAATATTATTACAAGTCACATTAGCCATTTTCGTGGTGATTTAAAGTTCTAATGCATGTGCTACCACTTCTTTAAACAAACAAATGCTGTAACATCCACGTATAATCATGTAACTGCTCTTAAATTAGGTAGGAAGTCCTGATTTACGAGGAGGCACAGCTATGATGCATAATGGTTGTAAGAGACTCACGTCACTAAAATGCTATCTGCAGAGAGCAGAATGCCAGCGGCCAGCTCTGCTGGGAACCTAGGGCTCTGGGAGTTAGTGCCTCACGGTCAATGTGCCTTCACCATTTGCAGCAAATGGACACCTGGGCAGGGAGTGCCGATGGAGGAGTGTTTAGGGAAAAGGGAGAAGGCAGCCTTCGGGAGGTCTCTCTACCTTCTGATCCATTTTCCTACAAATATAAAACTGGTCTAAGAAGTAAAATCTATAAAAAGAAAGAAGAAAAAGCACACAGCCATGCTCGCCGCCACTCGCCGCAGAAAATGAGTAGATACAAAAACTCCTACCATGCTCCGCCTTTGTATTAACAACTGAGTCACTGATAAATGTAAGAAGGAGCCACGCGTTTTCTGCAGTTCATAGTAACTGCTAGAACTGTTACGGGTGCATCAAGAATTCCTCCTTGGTGTAAGGCAGTGACTGACGGGGCTCTCTTTCACAGATAGCCACTGAGCCTTAAAACGGAGCACACTTCACAAGTGAGAGACACAGTATGGTTCAGTATCTCCTTTTTGAACCCTTCTTGATTTAATTTTTTGAAAAGGCTTAAGCCTCGGAGAGCCTGTTTTATTTCTTATGGTACTGGAGACTGAACCTAGGGCCTTTACTTTGAGCTTCCTCCCCTCCCTTGCTTTAAGACAAGGTTCCTAACTTGGCCCAAGTTGGGTTCAAGCTTCCAAACTCCTGTCTCAGTCTCCCAGAGTATCAGGACTCTAGACTCTGGTGACTGAGCCACGCTGGCTAAACGCGAGGTTTCATACTGGTTCCATGTGTTAGATTTTTGTCTGCTTTTCTATCTCAATACGTAGTTCACCTGGCCTCAAACTCGCAATCCTCCTTGCCTCTGTTTACATAGTACTTTATAGACTTGTTCTCATGTCCAGCTGCTGGTTGGAAACTGTGGTGTGCTCCTGGGCCTGACTCCAGCCCAGTGCAGTCCAAGGCTGGGCACATGGTTTCCACTCCATCCACCCACAGATCCACACAGACAGGGTCCCCACCATTCCCAGCAATGCGGCTTAACCTCCAGCGCCTGCTTTGAGTAGTCAGAGAGAAGCTGCTCACCTGGTGAGGACTCACGCGGTCCCGACAGACTAAAATGCCTCCAAGTCACAGACTAAGAAATCCTGGGCCACACAGGGGGTGATGCATTTCTCAGTGTCACAGTTTCTTCATCCTTCCAATGGGAGGACAATCATACTTTCTGTGCCCGGGTGTACAGACTTTGTGCAGCTTGAATCAATCACCGCCTGCTTACCACAGAGTAAATACTTGGAAAGCCAGTTATCCACAGACAAAAAGATTTTATTTTGCAATGTTTTCAATAAAAGAGATTATAAAATGTTTTGGCTAATTTAAAAAATAAATCACTGCCTAGTTTCATCTTCCCTGTCATGATGGGCTGATGTTTTCACCTTAGAATTCAAGTCAGGTCTTTTTGTTCAGTAGGATACCTTCATCTGCTTCTCTCCCTGTAACAAAATTCTGTAGATGAAGTAATATATAAATATTTCTTTCTCATCCTTCTGAAGGCAGAAGTCCAAGATCAAGGATCCAAGAGACCTGGGGGTACCCCACCAACTACTTTCATAAGAACCCCAACCTACTAATAAAGGTCGAAAGCTCATATCATGTTTACTTTCCAAAAGGCCAGCCTCTTAACACTATCATACTGGGTATTAAGTTCCAACATATGAATTTCAGAGAGACACACATGTTCAAATCACAGAACAGGGTCCTTTTTAAGTATGTCTCCATACATAGTTCCCACCACACAAGTGCTCATTAATGAAGAAAAAGCAAATGCCACACACTGCTGGATAAATTTCCACTTCGGTGGTTACCAGGAAAGAGGATCTGAAGGAGCACACAGGAACAGACGTGGAGGGGAATCCAGACTAGAAAGGTTTCACTTCACTAATTTGTGTTTCCAGATACAAAAGGCCACTCTCGCCGGGCATGGTGGCTCACACCTCTCATCCCAATACTCAGGAGGCAGAGGCAGGATTGTGGAGTTCAAGGCTTGCCTGGGCTACATAGTGAGCTCTGGGCCAGTCTGAACTACAAAGTGAGACCCTGTCTCAAAAAAAAAAAAAAAAAAGGCCACTCCCCGATGCAAATATGCCACATACATTAAAATTCCTAACATGGTCCCTAATTGAGAGAAAGAGAACCAGAGTTGAATCCCAAGATCAACAACCTAGGTCACCTGAAGTCATCCATCCTTCAGGACACTGTCACACAGGCCCCCCCATGGAGTCCACAACTACCAAATCCACAGTCTTCTGTGTGTGGGTCAGCCCTGATCTTTATTTGACACTGAGTTTGGTGACCCCAACAGTAACTGCCCTTGGTGAATAAGGGGAATTTTCACATGTGCCACATCTTCTCGCAAAGGGCCACACCCAGGCTGCAATACTTAGTCATGACTTAACTATTCAGGCCAAGAAAAAAGCTATGTGGGCTTCTCCACCTCATTCACACAGTACGTGACCTGAGCTGAACTGGTTAAAATGAGGGAGCGCTGAACCTGTTTACCTATTTCTTCTTCCTACCCACTTAGCCAAGAGCCAGACGTCCTTTCTTGAGTGGAAAAATAGTACCACTGGGGCTAAAGACAACCAAAGTTAAACAAAGGACAGCTGATGCTCACAACAAAATTTCCACATATTCCTGAACTCGTGAAGTCAGATCAATATTTAAACACAATTTCATATGAGTCGTTTTAAATGGTGATAACATTGGGCCACCCATCAGATATTTATCAGAAATTATGAACAATTCATGAAGCTGAAAAGATGATGACACGGCGAAAGAAAAGGTAGGAGGAGATGAAGAGGAAAAGATAAGTCAAGTTCAAACTGGAACTGGTCACGGCTCTGCTTGAGGACATTCCACTGAGATGATCTGGGCCTGGGCAGGCTCTCCTGGGCCCGAGAGAACACACTCAGTTAGCGCTCAGCGCAAAATCCTACAGCCTTCTCCACGCTGCCTTCAAGCTTGACGTGACCTCCACTAACACTTAACTACACGTTTCATCAAATAAACATCGAACTGTTTCCAAGATAAACATCAGTAGGTGTTAGTTGAAAGGAAGAAGAGGGAGGCTCAAGCTTCTTCTGTTTCTTTGAAGTTTTATTTTGGCTAAATGAAAACTAGGATTGCCAGCTACAGAGAACAAGTTGGTTGAGAACAGCGACATCTTCTAATGGAGAAGATGATGACAGAAGCTAATGTATCTTCATATATATATATATTTTTTTTTTTTTGAGACAGGGTCTCGCTTTGTAGTTCAGGCTGGCTCTGAGCTCACTATGTAGCCCAGGCAAGCCTTGAACTCAGCAATCCTCCTGTCTCTGCCTCCCGTGTGCTGGGATTACAGGCGTGAGCCACCACGCCCGGCACTTATCTTCATATATTTTTGACAAAAAGTACAAAACTGTCCTGAGAAAGGGGAGCACCTAAAATGGAGAAGAACAGGCAGCCAGACAATGGCTGAGGCATCAAAAACTACTTTTACTCATACAACACAATCAAGAATGAGCAGGAGTCCTACTGCTTAGCTGTATCCACAGAGACAATGTGACCCGGAGCAGAGAAAGGATAGGAGCCACAACCCACTGCCCCCAAATGGGCATTTCCATAAGGAAACAGCCTCTTCTCACACGCTGTCTTCTCTGGGTTTGGTGACTCTGGGAGCTATAAGAATCTGACTTCAGAAAGCCACGTCTGGGGCAGCTAACTAGACATGCCAGATCACAGCACTTCTCTTGAAGCACCTTGTCTCTGCAACCTAACTGTGGGAAACAGGGGAAGGGAACATAACTAGGACCTCTGGATTTAGGTTCTAGTCTCCTGTGAGTCGATAGCATAAGCGAAATAATATTTAGATAGAAGTGGGGTTTAGATAAGCTGAGCTTGGGCCTGATCCATGCTACTCAGGGTAGAAAAAGACCCCAGGCCTCAGCCTGCCTCAACTTTTATTCAGCATCTCTGAGTAACAAAATGTAACAAAGACTCAGAGGTAGAGCAGACAAAGGCAATGAAGCAGTTCCACCTCGAAGCATCACAGCATGTGGGACCACCAGAGTCCTTGTTGTTACCAGAGGTGAAGGTGAGTTGACTCCAAAGTCGTAGCAGCCAGGAAG
Source organism: Thryonomys swinderianus (assembly GCA_004025085.1). NCBI lineage: Eukaryota > Metazoa > Chordata > Mammalia > Rodentia > Thryonomyidae > Thryonomys > Thryonomys swinderianus. The sequence continues at coordinate 7,151 of PVIC010039594.1, forward strand.
GACATTCCAATTATTTCTCCCAAACAGGACTGTTCCCAACACCCAACCTACCACCGTACCATGACAAGTTCATCCAGAGAGCCAGGCCATCTTCCTTCTCCAGAACGAAAGTCTTCTGGTGGCTAAGGTCTGTGCCTGGACTCGGAACACATTCCAGTGAGCTCAGAGAGCCCTGTGCCCGCACACATAACCTTAACAGTTTTTCTCACTACACCTCTATGACCAATTTCTGAAGAATGGGGTTGTTGATTGCACTACAGGCTGGGAATTTCCATTAGCAACCTCTCTAGGTACACAGAACATCCCCATTTTTGGAAGTTCCCACAGGAATTACGTGGTAGCAAAAGCAGCTTCTCTGTTACACAGAATTGAGAACCTGAGCAAGTGAATGGGACCTACTGATCACAGGGACCCACAACACAGGTACTGAATCAGAGCCCAAATCCTGTACCCAATCAGAAAAGTTCTATCTTTAGTTTTTTCCTTTATATATGACACGAAACTAAGTGGACATTTGATAGGATAGCTTAGATCTGACGTCAGGCCAAGTGACCTTCTGATAGGACAAGCAAATGCTTTGTTTGCCAATAGGAGAAAAGCAATCTAAGAAAGGAAGATATAAAAGACTCCATTAACCTCATGCCCAAGAAGAATCTGCTCAGGGGTCTGTTCTCACTCTACACAGCATACTTCTTTTCCTACTTCAATAAATATAAATCTTTGTTACCCTTTTTTCATACATTTGTCCAGCCCTTTGTTTAGGACACCAACAAATGGAAAAAAAAAACTCGAAAAGAGGCCCTGGGGCCCCAAAATCTAATAACAGAATGTTGGTTTGTTCACATCAAGAATATTTTAAAAGGGGGATCTACCACATATGTAGGTATAAACACTGATATCAATCATTCATTCCTATTAAAGTATTTCTGTGATTTTTTTTTAAACAATGACATGAAAACTAAACTTTTAGGACATTCTCACAGAAGATACTCAGCAGACATTTAAATTTAGCCATTTATAGGGCAGAGCATGGACAGATCCATGCCCATAAATCAACCAACCACCTTTGAATGATTTTCCCCAAGATTCTCACAAATGTAAATTATATTCAATTTATTTGCATGTAAAAATAAATCAGCTTTGCTTGTTTCCTTCTGAAAGTAGAGTTTCAAAGATTAAAGCAACATTCCCACTGAGCAATTACTCTGGGCCAAGCACTGTCTGATGTTCTAGGAAAACGAAAGTCAGGTAGGGAAGATTCAAGGGCCAAGGAATTTTGCTGGGAGGATGAGAATCAACTATCCGTTCCAGGTAACAGGAAATGCAAATTGGACATGGAAGGCTGGACTGGTGCAGTGGTAAGAGACTGGTTATCGACTTCATCCTACATTTGTTGAGTTCAAAAAAGAAGAACAACAACAGCAGCAGCACTACAACAAGATGATGAAGAGACCCACGCGTATAAGCATATAAGCTTTGTTCAATTCAGAGGTCAAGAGAAGCCAGCACATTAGGGCAAAAGTGATATCCACAGAGCCGTTGAGATATGTAGAAAAAGACAATTCCAATGAAAAATGAAGGGGAAAAAATCTTTTATCAGTGTCAGCTCTGCAAGCTCACCTAGCCCACAAAGAAATGCTGGGATTAATATTTCGAAGCAGGTTTCCTCTTTGTACAGAAACACCCTCCTTCTTCCCATGTTACACACAATTCAGTCATTTCCGTGAGCACCCATCCTGTCTTCCTAGAGATTATATCTTTCTCTAAAGCAAAGAACAAATACCTTTCATTCCTTGGATTCAAGGAATAACTTCTCTACAGTAACAACCTGAAGGCTCTGGCCAACTACTGTGAGCTTGGCCTGGGATAAAGAGGACAGGAGCACAGCAATCCCATTTCTCAAGCCTCGTAGCCACCCACAGTCAGTGTGTCTGGGGGAACCCAGCCGGCAGCACTTTCCCAGGAGGTCAAAGAGGACACTGTCAAGATAAAAAGTGTATTCTCACTGCATATGAACAACTGGTTGTTTCGTTCATGTTCTAAACCCAAAGTATTTGGGGGTGGATGGAAATGTAAAATATTTAAATTATCTTTTCTATCTAGTGATTAAAACTTTTCAAGTAAATACACTCAATCCTGAATTCCCCCGTATTCTCTAAAGTGATGTTTACATAAAACTCTTCAAGTAAGAGCTCCTTGAATTTGGGATAACTCACATGGCTTACTCAAGACAAAGAGGTCTAAGACAATAGAAAGGGGAAAAAGAGAAGTAACGATTGATCCAAGAAGTTAATTTAATGGCTGTGTGCAGGTAAATGTCTCTATCTCATGGAGCTACAGACCAATATTTATCTCACCATAATTACTAGCTTACTAGTTTGCCTTCACCAACTTTAAGCTCCTTGAAGGAAGATAATAGGTCCTTTGGTCTCCCAGTTACATCAATAAGTAAATATTAATTCTGCAGTGTTTTAATGTGGTGTGTTCTCTCAGATTGCTTTTAAAAGTGAACAAAAGTCTCATGTCAGTTGCTCTTCCAGAGAGGATTTTAGAGCCATCTGAAGGTCTTAGAAATATTCTTACAAATGCCACTGGTCTTTCCATAGAGAATGAACTGATCACAAAAGCAATTTTTGCAACTTTTTAAAATTGATTTTATTGTTATATTTTATATACACATCATGATCATACTCGACATTGAGTATTTGTACCAGTGTATGACACAATTTAATTCTCACTTTTTTTCCATTCCCCTGCCCACCCTGCAATCCCCCTACCCCCTATATATATAAACTTTGCTTCCTTTTTTTAACCATCCAATTTTTCCCCCTTCTTTACTTAGCCCTACCCTCCTTTTCTCTTTGAATATTTTCTATTTCACCATATGTATCATTTAAGTAGAATTAAAGAGCAGAAACAGATTAACTGAAATCAGACAAGGGGGATATACACAGCTACAAGAGCAGAAGACCAAGACCCATGCAGAATGTCTCCTGGAGGTTGGGCACAGTGGCACATGAACATCCATACAGTCACGTCTTGGGCTTCCTTAGGGCAGCTACAGCAGCTTTTCTGCTTCCTTCCCCCAATTTTAAAGCCAAAATGGTGTCACTACCATCATTCGTAAGTTACATCAGGATAAGTAAACATAAATAAAAGAAAATATCATCTTCTGGGAAATAAACACCAAAAAGCACACCGGTTACCAAGATGCACCTTTACCAACAGCAGTATGACGTCATCCCAGCCAATTACAGAGACCTAGTGAACATACTGTGACTTGGCTCGGGGCTGAAGCAACACATAAAGTTCAGTATGTGAGAAACTAGGGGCAGAAGGGTAGGTTAGGGATTCAGAAAAGTGATTAGGATTAGAAATTTACTTTAAAAAAAAAAGAAGAAGCAGCCCTGTATGTTCTCTTACTGCTATTTTGTCTTTGGACTCTACTATCCAGTTTAAATCCAAAGGACTCGGACCTCATGTGTTGGATGATCAGGGACGGCCCTTTCCCTGTGGCTGGTTCCTCAGATCTATCTACTGTGCCCAAGGCAGGTTGGCAGAGGGACGCTAGGCAGGAGGAGGCAATGACTGAACATTTTCTTCCAGGGAGGATGTCATGGGCTAATTATAAACTGAATTCATTTAAAATGAGACAAAGTAACACCAAGTGTTGACTTATTGGATAAAGCAGCAGTATTTATGGCATAAATTATATAGGACAGTACAAAACTGACCTGGTCCCCCAACCCACCTCACGTGTGCTGGCACTAAAATCCTGTATCAGCTCCTCTACAAGCACAGTTCTGATATGCACAGGAGCCTAGTAAAATAAAGTTTTTACAAACTATCAAAATCTAGAAATGTTTTAAAATGAGGAAAGTATATTGCTGGAGTTCACATGCTTACTGGATTATTATTTTTCTTTTTTTTTACTTTTTTTTTTTTGAGACAGGGTCTCGTTTTGTAGTTCAGGCTGGCTCTGAGCTCACTATGTAACCCAGGCAAAGCCTCGAACTCAGCAATCCTCCTGTCTCTGCCTCCCGAGTGCTGGGATTACAGGCGTGAGCCACCACACCCAGCTGGATTATTATTTCTTAATTAAATTATTATTTCTAGACTATAAGTCACTTTAAAAATCAATGCCATGTCATAGTTTTTTTTAAATAAAGCTACTTTCATTCAATAAAACTTCCATCAATAAGAACCATTTTGAGCCAGAGATTTAGCTCAATGGTTCTAGCACCTGCCTAGCAAGTGCAAGGTCCCTGGGTTCAATCCCAGCAACCACATACAACGAATCCTGGCATAGTGACTCATGCCTGTAATCCCAGCACTCAGGAGGCAGAGGCAGGAAGACTGCTGTGAGTTCGAGGCTCATACAGTGAGCTCAGAGCCAGCCTAAACTACAAAGTGAGACCCTGACTCAAAAAAAAAGAATAAGAACCAGTTTAAGAAAACTAGACACTAGTCTGATAGAAGATCTCTGGATGACGTTTAACTATTCACCACTAATCACCAGTCCAATGAAACTCAGGAAGAGAGTAAATCAAAATTTGTCCTAACTATGCTTCCTCCTCTCCAAAAATAAAAAAACAAAAACTAATCCTTTTTCCTAAAGGTTCGTAACAAGCTGGTTCCTGGATGTGAAAGCAACACCAAGCAGATCGTTCAGAAATCGGTCACCCCAGTGCCACACAAGATCACGGAGTCATGAAAGGGGCAAATCTGGCGCTTCACTGGCTACTGACTCCACAGGTGACTGAAGCAAGGCCGCGACCTCAAGAAACTCCCCCTCTGCACAGAGAGCACAGCTCAACTCATCGCTATGTGGTAAGTTTATAATTGCCTCATGTGCAGATTTCAAATCACATGCTTATCTAGGCATCCTACATGCCCAGCTTCACAAAGGCTGTTATTAAAATGCAATGGTTAAATTGCCCCATAATGATTGATCCAAAGCAGACCAATGACATTCAATGATTTGGAAGAGCAAACCAGGAATGTTAACGATAGTCCGTCCCAGATTTCACTCACTGTGTTGTATTATTTAAAAATTGCCACAGTGTAATATTATTTGTTTCCCACACACAACACAACCCTGTTCCTCATTTGAGACTCTACCTTGGGAGAAAGCTCAGATGCATGAGCCATCAGCACTAATTACTTATAATGTCTCAGGGCTTTAGGACAATTACTACTGAGGCTACTGCCTGGAAACAGAATAATTACACTAATTGGAGTTCGTCAGCTATTCATCTTCATCGTAAGCACACTGATTGGGTGAAATTTAGTGTCCCTGCGTGGAAGTCATCTCAGCTGGCACAGGCGACTCTCAGAAGACATGTGTCCCCCTCTCAAATACAATGTGCACTGAATAAACACGGACTGTACTGTCAGAGCCCAACAACACGGACACATGCTTGAATCTAGAGGGGTGAACATTAAATGAACACATCCGGTTTTGTGCGTGAAGGCACAGAAGTGTCCAGTTCCATGAGATGTGAGGGCATTTTTTTTTATTAAAGCGGCCAAAGAAAACACAGAAGATGAACATTTACATATTGTAGACCAGCCATGGATTCTGAATTTTATTCTAGTTGTAACAGAGAGCTACCACAGGAAGTCTCGGTTGGAAAGTATCACGCTAGAATTAAAAAGAAGACTACAAAGGCCAGACACTGCAAGTGGGCTGTGGAACTCAAAGGACTCTACACAGACCAGCCGTTCTTCTGACCGGAAAGTAGGAAGGTAGAGGCGAGAAAGTGGCACTCACGGATGTCCACTGACAGGGGCTTAAGAATAGACAACACACACAGAAGAGAGAAAATTTTAAAACATCTAGAACAACGCACATCACATGTTTTACACAAAAGACAATTTACCAGAGGAAATTCTTATGAAAGATATTTAAAAAGAGCTTCAACTTTCAATTATGCTGGGGCCAGTGGTTTCTTTATCTGGTGTAGTCAAGGAACACTATCGCCTGTGACTACTTGTGTTCACATTCGTATGACCACAGTTAGGCCTCAACACAACCTGACATTTGACCCAGAAAAATGACGGCTGAATTAACCAAGAAGGCAGGCTCCAACATTGTAGCCTTCTCTTTTAAAAAGAAATCCCCCCAAATGTGAGGTGTGGACACACCTACTTCTCTATCTGTCCAGAATGTCCCTCCAAAGAACCCCTAAGTATCATTACTTGTTTCATTGCCTGGAAAGGCCCTAAAATTCACTATCCTTGACTTTTGTAGTCATCAAAGACTTCACAAGATTCCTACACCAACTTTCCCTTCTGTACTATAAATCTTCCATCCATCTAAATCCTAACCACTCCTCCCACACCTGCTCATTAGAGGGTCTGTGTCCCAATGTCTTCAACTCCACACCTTTATCCCTTGTCACAGTTCAGTCTGGCAAATCTGTGCTAATAAGCATCAGCACTAAAGTAGCATTTTAAACTAACAGGCCAGTGTAGCTCTCTGCCTAGAAGGAGAAGGCCCCCGACCTTTGCTACCATTGTTAGATTTTAAAAGGAGTAGACCCTAAATCAGAAAGGATCTCCTAGAACAGTTCCATTATTAATTTACAAAATCGAGGAGAGCCACATGTGTATATACGACATGCACTCGACAATTCTCTTTTTTCTTCTGTCTCTCATGACATTTCTTCAAGCAGAAAAACAGCAACAGAAGGAAAAGTAGATTTCACCCTGTGTCATTGCCCGTGGGCAGGCAGTGGCTGCCTAGAGCCCTGGGTGGAGGATTCTGAGGTGTCCCCCATGTACCTCTCTGGCTCCCGAGTTCAGCACAGGAAAGACCTGCCCACACCCTGTCTGTCCTCAGGACAACGAAGTCACAGAAACGGACTTGGAATCCCAAATCAGGCTCTGCCGTAACTTCTCAGCGACTCCGCGTCAGACAGGAACCCTTGAGCTCACCTCATCTGAGTTCCCGAGGATTAAACCAGGGCCCTGCGAGGCCTCACCCCACACCCTCTTTCCTGAGCCAGACGGCTCCTGCTCTCCCTCCCTGTAAATCCTCTTTCCTAACGTGGAACAGGAGCCCCCCTCAAATTCGTATGTCAGACTCTAACCCTCAATACCCCAGACTATAAGTGTATTTGAAGATAAGGCCTTTGATGAGGTGTTAAAGTTGAGATGGCCAAGCTGGGCCTAACCCAACCCGACTGGGTCCTTCTAAGAAGAGCTGGGGCACACACAGAGACCTCACGCTTGTGCACAGTGAAGACCACGTGAGGACCGGCGGGAAAGCGGCCACCTGCCCGCCAAGGAGAGGGGCCTAGGAGCAGGAAGCCAGCCCCGCCACCAACTTGCTCTTGGACTTCTGGTCTTCAGAAAAGCACGAAAGTTGAACTCTGTGGTTTCAGCCCCCTAGTGGGTGACACTGTTGGAAAGAGACACTGATGTTTCTCCCACTCCCACTGCTGCACGTGCATCTACCCACCTCTCGGGCTTCTCTTCCCTCTACAGGCCCGGTGTTGGGAGCGGAGAAACCGGAGGTCCCCAGCTGACCATGAGGGATGTATCTGTGCTTTCCGTGCTGTACTTACCAGAGGGGAATCCAGACGCACCTAGGGTGGAAAGCACGGGCTTCCCCCTGCCCATCTGGGAACAGGGCTGCAAACTTCCCTCCAGTGTAGCCATTTCCTCCTTTCCGGAGGGGTTTTACCAACATCACTATTTAAGAAGACATGCTACGGCTCGCAAATACCTCTTCCTTTCTGAAGACTACAGCTGTCCAGCTGGGGAGGTGCTAGACCGATGCGTTATCCAAATCAGACCTAATGGAAACGCACGCCAGGAAACCCCACGCTAACCACCACGCTCATTTGTATTCCAAAACATTTGCTGTTGGTGCTGACTATTTCCTCTCCCAGGTAAATTATGCAAACAGTTGCTAACATGTCAGTGCTTGCTGGTTTGCCACATGTGTGCTGCTAATATTAACAACTGCCCTAATACCCGAAGGGTCTGGGTTTGTCTCTTTTTTTTTTTTTTTTAAAGACATACCTCCCTTATTCTCCTCCCTTTCCAACAGGAATCACACTCAACCCAAAATCGGCTTTGGCTTACTTCACCTGCCTTTGAAAAAGTGGTTGACTTTTGTTTCTTTTTTTCTTTCTTTTTTTTTTTGACACAGGGTCTCGCTTTGTAGTTCAGGCTGGCCCTGAGCTCACTATGTAGCCCAGGCAAACCTAGAACTCAGCAATCCTCCTGCCTCTGCCTCCCAAGTGCTGGGATGACAGGTGTGAGCCACCATGCCCAGCACTGTGGTCTGTGGTATTGATGGCTGGTGGGCGTGAGTCTCCACGCCCACCATTGTATGTGGTTACCGGGGATGGAACTCAGGACCTTGCACTTGCGAGGCAGGCGCCGGAACCACTGAGCTAATCTCCGGCCCACTTTTGTTTCATTTTATAAACCTCTTCATCTGAAATCCCCGCACACTCACAATAGACGAGACAGGACCCTCCTGTGGTAGTATGCCCCACTGAGGGACACCAATACAGAAGTGAGCCCGCCGAGTCACCGCTCCTAGTCTGGAAAACGCAAATGAAAGGCTGTACCTGCATCCTAATCTGCCCACTGACCCCTGTGCCCACCTGTACTTTCTTCTTCCTGGAGTCTGGAGCACTTGTTGATACAGACGGGCTAAAGTAAAGAACATGTTGCTTCTGACAGCATTAGAATCTAAAGCAGAGGAAGCGACTTTTTAAAGCAAGGGCTAATGAACACGGTTTGGGGGTGACATGAGGAGGTGTGAATCCTGTTGACTTTTGACACTCATCTCTTTGTTAAATTATCTTTTTTTTATACTCTGAAGAGTTGCAGTCAGTCGAGACATCTTAGCGAGACACAGAGGTCATCCTACTTAGGACGGAAACTGCTACCTTAGTGGGGTCATTCTTCGCCTTCCATGGTGCAGTAACTTCTCTACACTGTGGTCCGCTGAATTCTCCCACAATGGCCCCGGCCCCGCCCGCCCACCCCAGACTTAGTATGGGTGAAGTCAAAGCTAAGCTGTGCACATGGCAGCATAAATAAAACCAGTTAGAATAGAAAGACAGTGGGGCAAGATTTTATGTTTGTTATCACTTCCACCTGGGAAAACACCACCAAACCCTGGGGGAGGCTTTTCCTTAGTCAACCGCTGCACTGGATGAGGGAAAATAATTAACTCACTTGTGAGTCAGAAAAAGAAACACATACCTGAGAAACCATTATCAATCTCGTCTTAACAACCTCCTAGCGAAGACTGGTACAAACACTTGTAACTATGTGTATGAAAACCAAACACTGACAACTCCCAAACCGGGTCGCTGAAGTCCACCTGGGTGAGCCCTGGGAAATCAGAACCTGACTTCTCAACAAAAGATCACCGAGACTACTGAGGACCCCCGTGCCACAACACACCTCCCATCCACAGGGAGGAGCTCGCCCTGCTCCCCTGAGCCCGCCGCTAGGAGAGGCCAGGGGAGCCTTTGTCAACACCAACCGTCACTTGAGACTCCTTCCTTTTTTCCTTAGGAAAGTAACACCTTATCTGATCGTACTAATTAGTGTCTTTCACACAAACACTTTTTCCATGAACTAGGTCATGAAGGTGGGACATCACCACAGACATGTCCACTATCAATCACTGATTTCTGTTTACTTCCTTTTCTCCAATCATCTCTAACGAGCCTAAAACAGATAAATCTTTTCCTCCACCAAAACAACGAAGACTATCTGTAAAGGTTAAAAATGCCAGATATTTCTAAAACCCTTCCAGCCGCCGAAGCTTCAAGCCAAGCGAAGTACAATAGCTCTCTGTAAAGATCCAGCAACTCCATGAGAACATTCTTCTCTGTATCCAGAACAAACAGAAAGCCAAGCAAATGGTGCAAA
>PVIC010039595.1:0-17055 GCA_004025085.1 Thryonomys swinderianus
TTCTTTCTTTCTTTCTTTCTTTCTTTCTTTCTTTCTTTCTTTCTTTCTTTCTTTCTTTCTTTCTTTCTCTCTCTCTCTCTCTTTCTCTCTTTCTCTCTTTCTCTCTTTCTTTCTTGACAGGGTCTTGCTGTGTAGTTCAGGCTGGCCCTGAGCTCACAGTGTAGCCCAGACAAACCTTGAACTCAGCAATCCTCCTGCCTCTGCCTCCTGAGTGCTGGGATTACAGGCATGAGCCACCACATTGGGCACTGAGCTATGTGGTATGTGGTACTGATTGCTGGTGGGCATGAGTCACCACACCTGGTATTGTTGTATGTGGTTACCAGGGATCAAACCAGGGACCTTGCACTTGCCAGGCAGGTGCTAGAACCACTGAGCTAAATCTCTGGCCCTCTTGTCTTTCTTTTATTTCTTCCTCTCAGCATGTATTTATAGCCCCCACACACACCATCCTTTTTGTCCTCTGTCTATTTAAAAAAAAATGATACAGTGGAAAGAGAGACTAGATTCAATTCTCAGCCCTGCTGCTGGTTTGCAAGGTGACCCTCACTTCTTTGAACCTGTCTTCTGGCCTGTGAGCTGGAGTGATGTCGATATAGGGATTCCTCCCCCCAGTCTGTGTGAATCTACTCTCCAGAGGGCAAGAGCTAGGCCTCATTCTTCTCCCTGTGACCTAATTTCGGAGCGAGACTGCATATGAAAAAGCCTCTACAAATGCTTGGGTGGTGGGTGGTAGAGGGAAGACAGGCAGTCAGTGAGCAGGCGAGTGGCTGGTGACCGATAGTGGATGGGTCAGCGGATGGACGCACCCAGCCCCACGAGGACAAGGGCACAGGACAGCCGATGTGATCATCTGAGGCAGCTCTGGGCAGGTCCTCTGTCGGGGCGGCAGCTCCTGCAGGAGCGCCCTTTGGGTTACACTTGGCTTTGACGTCACTTAGGTTGGCCAGGTCTTACCTAGAGAGAGCGGGAGAAGAGCCTGAGCCCCTCAGCCTCACTGGGACGGAGCTGAGAGGGCTGGGGTGGCACCTTCCGGCCCGGGCAGGCCCCCTGGGAGCACATCGTAGACTCCCGCTGAACCCGAAATGTGGGCGCCGTGCCCACATCCACAGTCCACACCTGGTGACACAGGGAACACTGCGCCACCCTCCCCCATCCGGCTGCATCTCCTGTCTTCCAGAATCTTGGTCAACATGGACAACAACATCATCCAGCATTACAGCAACCACGCCGCCTTCCTGCTGGACATGGGGGAGCTGGACGGCAAGATTCAGATCGTCCTGAAGGAGCTGTGAGGCCTGCGCAGGCGCCTCGGAGCCTGGGTGTGCTCGGGCCGGACTTGAATCCTTTCTCCTGGGCAGCCACAGATGTCAGGGCCAGGAAGGGACCTCAGAGGCCTGCTGGGCTGGGCCCCGTGCGTGCTCCAATCCAGTCCGGAGCTTCCGGCCGGCACTGCCCACCGAAGACAGTGCCTTTGGCCTGAGCCGTGAACTTCCCCACTGCCCCGCCTCTCCTCACATCACCCTTCCGGCCAGGCCTGCCAGCCTGACTCTGCTCCAGCCTCCATGTTGGATTCTTCCACCCTTCAGACCAAGGATTTCTCTCACCCTTTCTTTGGTCAGTGAACTTTGGATTCGCAGTGCAAAGGACTTTTTAAAAGACGCTGTTGTGGAAACGATTATCGTGTCCATTGATTTCTTCAGTGCAAGATGTAAATAATAGAACTGACTGGAACAAAACGACCTCCCTATGAACCAACACCTTACCACTTGCTGTTGTACACATTTCTTATTTACAGTTTTATGTTATATATAAAAATATATATAAGTATATATTGTGTATATATATGTGCAACATTTTATATTTTTCATGGATACATTTTTATCATTTCAAAAAGTATGTATTTCACATCTCTTGGACTTTTTTTTTTTTTTAGCTGTTAATCAGCTATACATTTTGTATACTCATAGTATTTAGTAATAAAATCTTACCTATGTATCAGTCAAATGCTGCTCTGCTCCTTGTGTGAGTTTCGGACAGGAGCGAGGAGGCCATGGTAGAGGAGACCCTCCACCCGGGGACGAGAGTGAGGGCACCTGTGTGCTCCCACAAGCCGAGCCACCCCCTGGCAGGCCGCAGAATTGGGGTGTGGTCTCACGGGCCAACTTACTCCTTAAGATCGCTGACCCTGACATCCATATCTTGCTCCCCATGACTACATGCTAGCCTGTTTCTTTGGCTGTAAAATGCAGGGTATGCTCTACATTGATTATAGCTATAATTTCTAATGGCTCAGTTTCCCTCCTGAGCTTCAAAGGCCTACAATGTGAGGAAGGGGATGGCACCCCCGAATACCTCCCTGGCTTCAATCCCAGCAGCTTTATCTTATGCATATTAGGGTTTCTTATAAATGTTGGTCTGAATAAAACTTTTTAAAAGAAGTTTGAAAACTAAGATTCCTATAAAAACCTCCCAGCTTCTAGACAGTCCACAGTGCAGGCCTTAGAGACAGAAAGACACTGGCCTCCGGCCCCACGATTAAGGTTTGTCAAAGAGCTCATCGATGAAGTCAAGTCATGGTTCAGTTTAATCTTTTTAAAATAGAGGCAGAACCTGGCTGTGGTAGTTTACAGCTGTAACCCCATCGCCATGGCAGAAAGATGGCAAAGCCAAGCCCAGCCCCGGCAGCTTAGTGACTTAACAAAATCCTTGTCTCAAAATAAAAAATAAAAAAGGGCCAAGGATGTAGCTCAGTATGAAGGCCCTGGGTTCAATGCCCAGTATATTAAAAAAAAAAAAATCAGGTAAAAACTCCATGATGACAGAAGCTTCAATATTTCACAGAGGGGGTCAGCATTACCCACGCTTCCTTCTGCCTCAGGCCCTGAAACGCCTCATGCCCTGCTGCAGAAGCTGTGAACCACACAGGGCTCTGCCCGGCCCCACCTTCGTCACCCCAGGTGTCACGGTGAGGTGAGGTGTGAGGTCCAGGGGCAGGAGCGACAGAGCAGCGTGGCACCAGGGGCTGGAGTTCATGCTCTCGGCTGCGCTGCCTGCCCAGCTTCCTCCCGGAGCCAGGGGCCACGCAGGAAACGGGAAGCTGGTGTTTGTCACCGCGGACGGCACATGGGAATCCCCCGGGGCTCCCCCCCCAAAGGTCCACACCCCTCCCCCAGAGTGATGAAACCAGCGTTTCCGGGTGGGACCCAGGCATCGGGACTTTGGGGAGTTTCCCGGGTGATCACAAGGTGCAGCTGAGGCTGAGGGCTGAGGGCGGATCCACGGGGTTTATGGCCAATCAGGCCTTCAGCCTGCGCCACCTCTTGGCATCTGCCTGGAGCATCGTGCTCAGGGCATGAGCGGCATCTTCGCAGCTGCTGCAGACCTCGGGAGGCGATGGCACCCCGGAACTCCTGTGTCTGTGCAGCCTCTAGCAAAGCCACAGGGACGAAAGAGGCCAGGGCCGTGGAGCCTAGAAAGGCCTTGTGGGCCCCAAGGGGAGTCTCACAAGCCCCTCGGCTGCCGTTCCAAGATATTTTGCTGCCAAGGGCGAGGAGGTGAAAGGGGGAGGAGGAAGGGATGGCTTTGGAAAGGCCGCCGCTGGCCGGCAGGGAGCTCCACCTGCCTGCAGGGCACTCACCCAGGGGACCCGGCCCTTGAGAGCGCAGAAAGGGGTGGGGGGGAGGCGGGAGGGGGAGAAGTACACAGGGATGAGAGGGAGGCAGGGAAGGAGGGAGAGGACAGAGGAGAGCAAACGGAAGCCCAGATGAAGCACTCACCACTATAGTGTGTGCCTGCGTGTGTGTGTGTGTGTGGTCCTGGGATTGAACCCAGGACGTTCACGCTAAGCTCCATCCTCTGCCCTTTTGTATTTTGAGGCAAATTCTCTCTAAACTGCCCTCCCTGGGATCGAACTCATTATCCCCCTGCCAGAGCGTCGGAGAGCCGGGTTCTCCGATGTGCCTCCACACCCAGCCCAGGAGGCGCCTGCCCCACTCGGCTCCTCCGAGCACAGACCTGGACTGAATGGCATCGGCACCGCCAGAAATGCAACCTCCCAACCTACTGTATCAGAACAAGATCTCCAAGTAGTCACCGCGCACCAAGGCCCAGGGGCTACTTTCTTAAGCTGTCTGTGTATCCCGACGCCAGGAACTTTACAGAAGACGCCAGAGGTTCATGAAATCAAGCTTTGATGGCTGCTCTGGGTTGGACAGAGCTGTGAGGAGCCTCTGAGAATAGGAGTCAAGGAGACTCTGAGGTCAGGGTCTCGGCCTGGGCAGGGGGACTGTGCTACGTGGCTGCTGATTGGCTGAGAGCCGCTTCCCCTTCTGCTCCCCTCCCCCTCCTCGTGAACTCGGCCGGCTCAGGGAGACCCAGCCTCCCCTCTGCCCCTGCCAGGGCTTCCTTTCCTGGAGAAGCCGCAGCCTGCACGAATGGACTTTCCATCCGGAGTTCCTGCTCTCCGCTAGGCGCTCCAGGCTGCCTCCCATCCATTCCGAGGCAACGGGGCCTCTGCGGAAATCTAAGTTCACATAAGGCCCAGCTCTTGTGGGAAGAGAGAACTCAGTTTAATTGGCGACCCATCCTTTTCCCTGCCTCAACCCTCCGAGAGGGAGAGCCAGTCAGCACCGCATGATCTTCTGGTGAATGTCCAGGGGAGCTGGGGCGGGGGGCCGGGCCCGCGTGGCCCAGCTACATCACCGGGACCCATTTGTTGTCCTCGTTGTAGAGGAAGGACTGCTTCCCCGGGAGCTCGGGCTTGTATGTGGCTGGAGAGAGAAAAGGGGCGTTAGGAGCAGAAGGCCAGGAAGGAGTCCCTGATTTTCTGCCCCAGAACTGGGAAGGCCGGGAGAGCTCGCTTTGTGCCCCTGCATCCCACAAGTGAGGAGAGAGACGAAGAGAGGAAGGGAGACAGCAAAGAGAGAGAGAGAGGAAGGAATCAGCCTCGTATGACGCTGGTCCTAGCTGGCCTCAGCCAAACTGACATTACAGTTGTCAGTGCACTTTCACTTTTTTAACTTCTTAAGCAGAACAAAACCTGCAACACGTTTTTGTTCAAGAACTGAAAACCACACTGATTAAAGCAATATTGCTGAAGAAGTGGGGCGTTCGCATGGTGGGTTTTGTTTGGATGTGGTCAGGAAATTTCCAGAAGGGTGAGTCTTCTGTGAAAGTGACTTGGCTACCGAAGGTGCCTTGCACGTCTTCTCAGGGAGATCTCAAGAGGAGCCCATGACTGCCCAGTCTGTCTGCGTCCCGGGGAAGCCTTGAGGGCATCAGGAAGCCCCTCGGGGAGGTGAGCACAGCAGCAGGAAGCCACCTGGGCCCGGGCAGCAGGCACCTCCTGCTCAGATGGAGCCCCAGGAGCGGGGGTGGTGCCCCTGTGGTACGCATGCCACAGCGGGCGCACAGAGTCCTCTCTGGCGGCACGCAAGCCAAGTTGTGATAGTAGCCAACCATGGAGTGTTCAGGCTTCACTGCAGTGTTGGCGCTTTGCAGTGCAGCAGTGGGTTTGGGCTGCAGCTTGGGATTTGGTTTCTAGAAGATTCACCATCACTGTCCTAGAGGATGGGCCAAGCACGGTCAGCCTTGGGTCCGCTCCTGTCCTGAGGCTTCTGGGAGCTCACCGCTTGCGTGGAGAACACATTTGCTGGACTAAATCGTGTTCTCCTGGATCGATCAGACGACCCGGGGTCAAAGCTAGGCTAACCTGTTGGTCTGATTATCATTTCATCTGCAAAGCCGAAACTACCAAAGCTAGGATCATGACTTTTTTCTGTTCCCGCCTCTGTGACATTTGAGTGACGTACGACTCTCTCCCCCACCAGACTCGGGGTGCAGGGCGGGTGAGCACCAGCCCTTTCACGGTAGCCCCTGGGCTGAGAGCGTCCTTGGCGAGCGATAAAAGGTGAGCCTCTCAGCCTTGCCTTCCTCCTCCCGTACACCGACCACACCTGTCAGGCCTCAATGCCACCAGCTCTGGCCACTATCAGGGAGCCGTAAGAGCTAAGGGGAACCACAGAAAGCTATGATCAGACAAGTGCAGAGGCCCCCTAAGGGGGTGAACCCCTCGAAACAGCCCTCAGGGAGGTCCCGGCTGTGACAGGTGCCACTGCCTGTGCCGAGCTGTCGCAAGGAAGCACAGCTCGGTGGCTTGAAGAGCAGCCCCATGCGACGGTCCGTTCCCTCCCATCACAGGGCATGAGGTGGAGGAGATAGGCCCAGGCCCTCTGCTGTCCTGCCAAGGCGCTCGGAGCTGTGGACACTTTGCTTTCCAGGCCTTCCTCTCTGAACATATTGGCCAAGCTAGGACCAGTGGCTTAAATATCTTTAAGAAAAAGAACTTCTCTGGCAATCTGATAAAAGCCACAGCCCTATAGTACAGTGTCTGCCCGCTCCGGCAGGCAGTCCAGAGTCGCCGGCCACCCACAGCCCATCTGTGACCTCGTGGACCCCCGATCATCTCTAAGAGCCCCTTTCACCTTAAAAAACAAGATATTTTCATGTTCTGAAAATGTAAATCTGATCACTAACTCTCCTAAATCCTGCTCTCACCCCTGTAAACTGTTTGGCAAATAGCCTATAAACCAGTGGCGTTTGTTGGCCCAGGAATGGCAAACAAGCCCAGGTTAGGTTTTACAGGCATCTCAAACCGTCTTCTGACCTGGGCCAGGGAGACTTGGCTGGGAAGGTGCCGTCATCCATCGGCTGGTGTTGGACACAAAGCACACGCTGGAGACGAAAGACTTCGTGGGACCAGTGTAGTCCACAAGCTCATACTGACCTGGGCCCAGAGGAGGTGGCTTTGGGGGCAGAGGCAAGGGCTGAGCTGAGAAATTCAGGGTGGGGTTTTTCCTTTGCAAAAGACAAAACGGGAGGACGTCATAAAGCAGTCCACAGGGCAACACCACCTCTGAACACAGCCAACGCCTACCCAGCATCAGGTCTGCACGAGGCCCAGATGTGGCTTCAGGAGACCCGAGCAGAGGCCTAGCTCCTCTGCTTATAAACCCAGGGTCCCCAGCTTCAGTCTCCTCAACAGCACCATGGTGATCATAGCAATACCCACCCCATAGGCTCACGATCACGTTCGCAAATCGATGCACCTGAAACGTGGTACTCAGGCGGGGCTGGCTCCTGGCCAGATCTCAGGATGTGACAGCTAGAGCACTGTTGCTGGGCTGACTAGGAAGGGCAGGCAGCACTAATCTCATGCACTGACTGATTGATTAGTAGTGCCTGGCTGGAGCTCCAGAAGCTGAGGCCTCACTGATCTCGGCCACCCACTTGTGATGCCTGCCATGGCCAGGCCATGGGAAGAACCCGCCCGTATTCCAGTCCCTTCCAGCCCAGATGACCCTTCATCAGGCTTGGATTCACAGTTCCACTGGGCTCTGCCCACCATGCACTGCAAGGGCCACCTCCTCCTACTTTACCCCAAAACTTCTCCTGAGGTCTTTCAGCAAAGGGGACAGAGGGTTCTCAGAGCACAGGGCAGCCGGGGGCCTCACCTTGAAGCAGAGGAGGGAGCAGGGGATTCCTGGCCTTGGAGACCCTGCTGCCTTTGGGCTACTATCTTCTGAAACTAAGAAGGCCAAGGGGACCTAGAGATGTTAGTCAACCTCATTATTTTGTTAATGAAGTTGGTGTCCAGCAAGAAAAAGTGGCGCATTCAGATCACAGAGCGAGTTCGGTGTGACAGTAGCAAACTGGAGAAAGCACCTGGACAGAGGGGACTGAGTCTGGGTGGCACAGACCTGAGTCTGAATTCCAGTCATGCCGCTACCTGGCTGTGAGACCTGGGACAAGGCGCCTGGGTTCTTGTACCCTGTGTCTGTGTAACAAAGAACAAGAACACCCACTCCTCACAGAGGAGAAACGATGACTAGAGAAAAGGTATGTGAGGCATCTTCCCGGCGCCAGCTCACAGAAAATGCCAAAAGAAGCAGCCATTGTTATTATAGACACACACTCCTTGCCACAGAGGAGCAACCTAGCTTCAGGAGAGAGAGTGAGGGCCCCTCACACCAGAATCACCCAGAGGCGGGGGCCCTCATCCCAGCAGAAGCCGTCATAAATCTGCCTGAGGCTGAGGCCTTGGGGTAGAGGCTTGGATGCTACCCTTGAGAACGCAGGTGCCCACAGGAGCCCTTCCCTCCTCCCGGAGCCCAGGCTCTGTGGGAGAGCTGGTTACAGGCTGTAATCAGTAGCCTCTGCCTTTATAATAAGTGCTGGACTCTCCCTCTGCTGGGTGTGGCTCGCCCTGCAAAGCGCCCCCAGAAAGTTGATGAGTGGGTGACTGGCCTCACGGAGACACGAGTTTGACCCCTGGAGATCAGTGCTAGATGGAGCCAACTGATGGATGAGGTCACCTGCTGGCCTGGTCACGTCCATTCTTTGGGCAGCCACTTTCCTAGCCAGGGCCACCTGGGTGTGGCTGTAGCCTACAGGATCTGTGTCCCCCCCACACTGGCCAGAGTGAGTCAAGAGGTGCCTTCATTCCACCCACACCCCAGGTGGGTTTAGCGCCTTAAGCCCAGTGCTGGGGGGTCCTTGGAGGACACCAGTCACGGTGCAGCTCCCTGCCACCCACGGGGGAGTTCAGTTGCTCAGTGCGAAGGCCAGACCTGAATAACCCAGAGGCAGCCACCGCTAGCAACTCTTATGACTTGCGACAGCAAAGGCAGCCTCGCCGTGCACACAGCCTAGGCCTGCAGGTCCCTGTTCACCAGCCGTGTCCTTAGAGAAGCCCCTCTGCCCGCCCAGGTCTCCGCCTGTGTCTGTGAATCCGTGGGCTGCCTGCCTCCAGGACTGTGAAGCATGTTAGCTAACGTGGGTTGCTCTGAAACGCGAGAGCTGTTCAAATAGTTTCAGACTCTGTGCTTTGAGAGTGCAAATCAAGAAGACAGAAATCAGCGGCAAGAAGATTGCCACGAGTCCCAGGCCGCCCCGTGCCACCCCGTGAGCTGAAGCCAGCATGGCTGCAGCAGGGTGAGGCCCTGTCTCAAGGGACCTGGCACGAAAGAAGAGCTAAGAGACTGAGAATGAGAATGAGGAGTGAGGGCGAAAACTACCTTTAGGTTGCTCGACTCAGCCTGCCGGCCCGTGCCCTCTGCCCCTGCCCCACCTCCCCGAGCGCCTGGCACGACACCGTCCTGCCCCTCTGTGCCTGGGCCCGCATGGTCCTTCCCTGAAGACTGATTCATTCTTCCGCTTCCCAGCTCCAGGCGCATCCTCCCGCCCCTGCCAGTGATGGTGACCGCCGAGCAGATCGCTCTCTGAGGCTCAGCAGGGCTTTGGAGGCAGACGGCCCAAGCAGGCCCAGCGCTGGCCCTGCGCCTCAGTGTGGATCCGGTACACGGCTCCCAGGGAGAGGCGGGCCATGACAGGAGACCCACGCCTCCTCAGCTCGGTGCGTCCGCCTCTCCCGACCTTTGGGGGTTCTCTCCTTAGCGTATAGTGCCCGGATTCCCACGCCATGTGCTCACCTCACTTTTTAAGGCTGAGGTTGTGTCCGACTCAAGGTCGCGGCACCCGTGCCCGCGCTAGGGACACTCACTGAGCGGCAGAGCAGACAGCAGAGGCCGAAGCCAGGGAGGGCCCCAGCGCCCGGCTCCCGCCTGACATCCAGGGGCCCCTCCCGTGGAGGTGGGGGGCACAAAATCACTAAGGTCTGGCGCATCACATCTAGGCAGCCCCCGTGCCTTGGGAGCGGGGCTTTTATGAGCCTCATGTCTTGGCTCTGCCAGTCACGCTGGCCCTGCCCTGTGGAAAGAAAATGCCCATCAAGGCCCTGAGGTGACCACTGCCTGATGAACAGCCCTGGCAGCTTCCAAACTGAGCTATTTGCAAATGGCCCAAAATAGTGAAAATAATGTCCTCAAAGACTCGGGGGTCACTCGGGGAGGCATCTGAGACCCTCTCCTAGCGGGACACTCCTGCCACAGGCCCATTCTGCCTCAGGGATTCCCAGGGCAGGGAGGGAGAAGGCTCCCGCCCTTTTCTCTCAACATTAAAGGGCGGCCGATTGCCTCCGGGTGGAATGCAGTGTCTGTTTAACAGGGGGCCGGGGTGACGGATGACAGCCGATTGGGAAGAAGCCTCCATATCTAATTGGAAATCCAGGGCAACTTTAGGTGGGTCCAGGTAATTACCTGACTCGGGGCAGGGCCGAAGGGCTTAAGGGCTTCACAAGTTGACCAAAGGGTTAGAAACGTGTCTCTGGGCTTCCACTCCCTCTGGATCGAAGGGGCTAGAGGGAGAATCATTGTGATCTCCAAAGCCTTCACCTGACTCAGCCGCCTCACTGGGTGCCACCTCCACAGCCCTGCAAAGCTCATGAGGTGAGACCTTCGCTCCCCGAGACACTCCGCGGCCGACAGAGCCTCCAGCTCTGAGTCAGCGCGGTGGCCACGGACATGAGCTCCTGTCACACTCTCTGGTGCTGACACACCGCAGGCTGGCACAGCAACGCCCCCCGGGGGTGGCACTGAGAACCTGCCCTCGGGCCGGAGTTCAGGGAGCCATCCCCTTCCCCCTGGCGAGCAGCGCTCCCACGGTACAGTACGAGGTGCTGGACGCACCTGAACTGCGGGAGCAGCGTGATCCTCCCTCCTCGCAGGCTCCCGGGCTGCCCGTGGGGAAGGCAGGAGGCGCCTGTCCTGAGTCGGGCCCGTGCTGACCCCAGCCCTGCTGGCCACCTCTGAGCACACGAGTCAGGTCACCCCTCCTCTCGCCTCCCCGAGTCAGCAGCGTGGGACTAACGGTCCCCAGGTGGGGACCCCCCAGTTCTCATCCCGAAGGAGGCAGAGCCGGCAGACTCCACATGCTGTTACCTCCCCCAGCACGGAAGCCAAGCGAGTCCAGCCCGGGGCAAATAAGGCGAGTCCTACGTCACGTCACGCGTGTGCTGCCCAAGGGTTCTGAGATTCCTAACACGGCTCCCACGGCCCCGCAGCCGCAGGTGACCGGGTCCGACGTGGACCGTCTGGACGAACGTGACATGTGCGTGGGGAGGGGGCGGGGCAGACCTCCCTGGGGACCCAGCGACCCCAGCTCGCGGCCCTGGGAAATGGAACTTCTGTCCCTTGCTGCCCTCCAGGGCCACAGGACGGAGGAGCACTTGAACTTGACAGACTGGCCCTGGGGTGCCCCTCCCGCGCTCCCTAACCCAGCCCTGTCTGGTCTTCTATGCCCCGCGTCCCGCATCATTCTGCACGAGAGACAGAGGCTTTCTGAGACTAGTCCAAAGCCTGTCTGTTTATCTTCTTGCTTTTTGAATACACCAACAGACTGCCCAGTGTTCCGGTTTCTGGGTCAATTTAAAAATGTATGTTTTGGACCTTCGGTTTGGAGTCCAAGTGCCGCCAACCCCGCAAGCCCCCTTGAGTACCGTTGTGAGAAAACTTGGGCTCCTGAAGCGTCAGAAAAGGGCAGAGATACCTGTTTTCTCTCAAGAGAAAATGAAGGCCCAGAGAAGCACTGAGAGCAGCCGTGAACCACAAAGGTCCTGCCCTAAACCTTGAGGGGAACCCATGTTAGGGGACAATGGGTTAAACAAATTCCTCCACTTTTCAGAGCCTTTAAATGCCTGGGGACACTGGGAGGCTCCCAGAGGCCCAGTGAGGGTCAGCATGCAGACTAAGGATTTTTCATTCCCAAAGCACAGAGAACAGCTAAGCACTGGTGGTCCGGATGCTCCCTGCCGCTCCCATGGGACGCGGGGCCCCTGGGGTCAGCTTTCACTGTGGCTCCCTGCTCCTGGGTGAGCCTGGCTGAAAGTGTGGGGTCCCGTTCACCTGGGCACCCCACAGTCTCCAGCACAGAGCCAGAGCGCTAAGGGCCTGCACACTGACTCAAATACCACAAAAAGAGGACAGTTTTAAACCCCCTCTCCAAACTCGAGCGAAAGTTGGAGGACTCTTCCTTAGTAAAAAGGTTAAAACTGAGCATAAAAAGGTTAAAACTGAGCATAAATCTCCAATTTCCTCTCAGCACCACAAGCAAAACAACCACCACAACAGACCCTTCTCCGGTCTTGTCTTACTCCACCATTTTCCTTGAGGAAGCTCCCGGGTTTGGGCTGATGGCTTGCGCCGTCCTCTCAGACAGCAGCCGCATCCCGTGTGCTGCGGCGCCCACAGACGTACGGGACAGTCAGTCACAGCAGGAGCAGCGCCAGCCGCCTGAGCGCTGCCGACGCTGTCCCAGGGCGGACAGCAGGTCCTACGCACACGCGCCAAGACAGCACGGCCCTAAACCTGCACAGCCTGGATGTGGCGAAGGAGGAAAAAGCACCCATTTCCTGGCTCCTCCCTGTCCATCTTACAGGAGCCCCTGCAGGGGGGTGCTCGTCGCCGCTGGACCCCAGACCCTGAGAGGCGGAGGCTCAGGGGAGACAGAGCTGGGTGCGCACTCGGGTCTGTGACCCGCTAGGCCTGGCCTCTCAGCCACTTGGTTTTGCTGGCGGAGGAACGAAAAGGCTGCCTGGTGCCCCAAGCCGGCCTGTGGGCCGGAAGTCCCTGACGTGTGGAGGGAGGTGGTCCAGGACGGCGGGTCACAGCAGGGCCTCCCCAGCGGCCTCCCGCTGAGGTCGGACGCTCCAGACCCTGGGTGACCCGCCGACCTGATCACCCACTTCCGGCTCCCTGTGCCTGCGGCCCAACACCCGCCTGGCCTCCCCGGAGAAGCCCAGGTGGCTCTGGCTCAGTCCCAGCGTGGACCCCCCCAGTGGCCAGACCTGGCTAAGGGGCCCGCCGTGGCGGGAGTCTGGCCGGCAGTGGGACTGACCTCGGGACAGTCAGCTCCAGAAGTCCCTTAGCCACGTGAGGGCTAAACAAGCCCCGTGTATTTTTCAGCATCTAACGTGAAAGTAACATCAAATATGGTGAACATTAAAGCGGAAACAGAGTATCGATTTCCAAATTTTAAATTTGTGCTATCATTATTAAGTCACCCTTTGCACCCCCCATGTATCTAACATGTACAGTATTTTAAATTCTGAAGCCAACCCTAGAAGTATGAATTACCCTCACTTTGCAGATAAGGTGGAGGCTCAGAGAGGTCAGTCCCCTACTGCGGATCACACACACACACACAGAGCACAATGCTAGCAGAGGTGAAATTCAAATTCTGCAAGTCTGAACAATTTCCAAAATCTGGGCTGTAAATCTCCATCACTACAAATCACATTGCTTCCATATGTATCGCCTGCCTCACGGAGGTTTTACCTTATGAAAACAGTAATGCCAGTATGCAGACAGTGCAAGTATCGTGGGGGCATGTGGGAATATCAGGGGACTCTGGGAACTATTGTTGCACCCTCATATTAGCTGTGTGTACTTAGGCATAGCTCAGCCTCCCTGAAGCCTACCTTCTTCTATGAAGTAAGAGTAATTACCCTTACAATAGGTCTATCGCAACCGAATGAGCTTAGGGGTTCCTGGAACATAGCAGTTGCTCAATTAACATGATGCATCCAACAAATATTCAGGGAGCACGTACTAGGTATCAATAGGGGGTTGTGGCCCAGCACTGACCCCATTTCCCTCTGTCTGTGTGCAGATTCTCTCCAACAACCACCCTGCAGAAAAGGAGGAGGAGAGGCAGGTGAAGAAGATGAAGAATCAGGACTCACGGGATGACAGACTTTTTGGAAACTTTGGTGTGATCATTTGGGTTGTAATAATCGGGCCCTGGACCTGTTGAGGTCGGTCTTAATCCACGGTCAGTTTTTGATTGAAAACAAGACATTAGAATCTTCGGTGACTGCTTCACGAGGGAGTCCTTAACATCGTAATATCCTAAACAGGAAACAAAAAAATTTTTTTTCAAGACAGACTAGAGAACTCCTCTCAAAAAAAATGCAAAGCAGACCCACCCCCTAAATACCTGCATAATAGCTGTGAGGTAAGCGCGGTCAGTTCAGGGCGGCCGATGGCCCAGCAGCCTGGGCTGCTCAGGGCTACGCGCCTGCTCAGGGAGCACAGACCATGCGTGTCACACCCTGAGCCGCTGGTCTTCAGGGCAGCCCGCCCGGAGGAGCACAACCCCGGGGACGGGGACGGGAGGAGGGCGAGGCTCGGGTGCGCCAAGTGGCACTGCTCTGCAGCCGGGGCGCTTAGCAGATGCCGGGAAGCTGCCTCCTTCTGCTCCGGATTACAAAGCCGCCCCGTCCTCTACAGAGCGGGAGTGAGAGAGGCTCCCCGTCACGGGGGTGACGACGGCAGAGTGCTGGGTTCACGGCTGCTCTGCACACATGGCACAGAGGCCCAGTTCCCGTGGAACTCCTCGTACGGAGGGAGAGGAGGTGCGCTTGGCCCCAGAGCCCAGGCCCCTGAGGAACCCGGGGGGAGCCTGTTCACGTGGGCACGAAGCTTCAGAGAAGAAAAGCCCCGAGCCAGCGTGAGGGAAGGGCTCTTAAATCGTTGGTAGCTCTGAAAATGGGTTCAGGTGTTTGAAACCAAGGCCTTGGGGATGTCTATACACCGGGAGCCCAGCACCCCATTCCCTGGGAATTAAGGGGACTGTCCAACGGAATGGAACCGTTCGGGGGTCGGGGTGCAGACGGCAGCAGTACTGCGGGGTGAGGATCTGGGGACAGCCTGAAAGTCCCCATCCAGGGGGGAGTTAGCACCGGGACTGGTGTCGGCCGTGGCCACAGAAAGACGAAGGCCACGAGGCTATTTGAATGTGGTTTTCTCTTTTTCTTCCTTTCTTCTTCCTCCTTCTCCTTCTTCTTCCTTCTCCTCCTCTTCCCTTCCTTCTCCTCCTTCTTCTTTTTTTCTTGATACTGGGGATCAAACTCAGGCCTTCACCCTTGTGAGGCAGGGCTGAAACCTCTGAGCTAAACCTCTGGCACCCCCATAGACATGTTTTGAAAATATGCATGTGTTTGCCAGGTGTGTTGGCTCACGCCTGTCATCCCAGCACTCAGGAGGCAGAG
The DNA here is from genome assembly GCA_004025085.1 of Thryonomys swinderianus. NCBI lineage: Eukaryota > Metazoa > Chordata > Mammalia > Rodentia > Thryonomyidae > Thryonomys > Thryonomys swinderianus. The sequence continues at coordinate 14,948 of PVIC010039595.1, forward strand.
GCAGGAGGATTGCTGAGTTCGAGGCTTGCCTGGGCTCCATAGTGAGCTCAGAGCCAGCTTGAACTACAAAGCGAGACCCTGTCTCAAAAAAAAAAAAAAAAGCATGTGTGGGAAAAATAAACCCAAGCTGTGGTTCAAATCTTCAGGATACTGTAAATTTCATCTTAGCTGTTTTAAATAGAATTTACCTCTCCATTGCAAAGGTTCTGCAAACAATAATAGGCTCCATATCAGCAAGATTTCACTGAGATGACCATCTCGCAGGATGGCAGAGGTGAGGGGAGACAGGGGCCCTGAGAAGGGAATAATTACCCTGCACTGAAGGGCAGTTTGATCACAAGCATCAAAATTCTTAAATATCTTACATACTTTTTGCCTTAGCCATTGCACTTTGAGTAATTTATACAAGGAAGCACTTTTGCTCCTTTGCTTCGACTTTTTTATTTTTTTTTTCCATTTGTTTGTTTTGCTTTTAGGACCAGGAATCAAATTAGAGCCTTTGCATTGAGTTTCACCTCTAATCTGTTTTTACTTTCAAACAGAGTCTCAGCAGTTGACCTAGCTGGTTTCAAACTTGTGCTCTGCCTGCCTCAGCCTCCAAGAGGATGGCGTCACAGGTGTGCCCCGCCCAGCCGGGAACTGTGTCTCACCTTTGCCTGTAAAGTGGGGATAAAGGAACAGTGGCTTCTTCCTGGGCTCAGGTCCCGGGGAGTTTTGAAGCCACAGCCTGGCACCTGGGGGGTGCCTAGCAGATGCCAGGATGCTGCCTCCTGCTCTTGGATTATAAAGAGTTGGGGGCAACACAGGACCCTTTGGGGAGGAGTTGTGCCTGGCACTGGGGTGCCCCCAGCCCAGGGCTCACTGGCAGGGACTCGGGCCAAGCCCCGGCGATGCCAGCTTTGTTCCTCACTGCAAACACGCAGGTGGGGCTTTGGCCTCAGATGGTGCAGGGCGGGACCTCTCCGGGCTGAGCCTCCTAATTAGCACCGGGTTAGTTCTGCAGCTTCAGACTGATCTTCTCAGCTTGAATCTGGCTTTGCACTAATCTGCCGGGCACTGCAATTTTCTCCACGCCCCTCCCCCCTTGCATGGGCACGACTGCAGAAGCCAAGCCTCTCTCGGGGCCCAAGGCTTCTGGCTGAGCTAGTGGCACAGAGGGCACGAGCTCAGGAGCACCGTGGCTCCTGCCGTCACGCTGTTGTGGGTTCAGAGGTTCCAGCGGGCACCACAGCATGGTGGGCCAGCAGACTGCCGGGTCAGACAGACCATTTACTGGCTGAGTGACACCAGGCAAGTCATTTCAGCCCTCTGAGCTTCCAGCTCCTCGCCTGAAAGTCAGGGCTAAGCACACGGAGCTGCGGGGACAGCGTAGACAAAGCCACAGGCGCAGCGCAAGTCTACGGCAAAGGATGGGGCTGGACTCTCACTGTCTCCCTCTCTGGCCAGGGGCTGCTATGGCACCCGGAGCGTGAGAATCCGCAGCCTTCCGAGGAGGCTACTTCCCACCCGGCCGCCCAGCCTAGTCCTGAGGAAGGACGAGGAGGCCGCTGGGGCATTTCCAGGGCCAGCCACGCTTCCTTGGGGGAGCTTTTCTCTCACCCCCCTCCTCCCCGCCAAGGCTCAACTCTGGCCACAGGGCCGGCCTAGGAAGAAACAGGTGCCTGTGTCTCAGGGCTGGGGAGCCGAGGGCTCACCTGGAGCGGGCCCCACATCAGCAGCATCAAACAGTCCCCTCTGGGTTTTGGACGTAAACCCAGCTCGGGCAGACACATTATTTTGCTGCTGGCAGCAAGAGGTGGAGGCCTGCAAGAGAAAAGCACACCCAGCATGCTCTGTTTCTCTCCCTCTCCCTCTCCCTCTCCCTCTCTCTTTCCCTTTCCCTCTTTCTCTCCCCCCCCCTTTCCTGGACAGGGAGCAAATTTGAATCCTTAAAAAAATCAAACTTGAGGGGCCGGAGGGTTAGCTCAGTGGTTCCGGCGCCTGCCTCGCAAGCGCAAGGTCCTGAGTTCCATCCCCGGTAACCACATAGAATGCTGGGCGGGGAGACACGCCCACCAACAATCAACACCGCATACCACAATGCCGGACGTGGTGGCTCACGCCTGTCA
>PVIC010039596.1:0-16926 GCA_004025085.1 Thryonomys swinderianus
AGACCAGGGAGTTTTGCAACTTGAGGACTCAGAAGCCAATAATCCCCACAACCACTCATGTGGGCTTCCTGTCTGTTTCTCTCCTGAGCAAGCACAGCCTGGTGCCTGCCTCCTCCTAGGACCCTTTCTGGCTTTTACCAGCCCACTGTCTTCCAATTCCTATTTGTTCCTCAGACAGGCTACACTCCAGTCATCAGTCAATAATTCTGCTCTGTTCCTGAGATGATACTCTGGACATTTTGGGTGGGGTTGGGATGCTGGAGATTGAACCTAAGACCTTCAAATTGGGCTACATCTCCAGCCATTTTTAAATTTTGAGACAGGATCTAAATTCCCCAGAGTGGGCTCAAACTTTAGCTCCTGTTTCAGCCTCCCACATTGCTGGGATCACCCAAATTCTTCGATCTGGCTTTTCTGAAGGAACGCTTCCTCCACAGCTGGCTCAGGGCGCTTCTGGCCTGATGAGTCACCCTGGCTTCTACCCATAATCCCATTTCCAGGTAGCAACTCCTTTTTTATAGTAATAATGAAGAGAAGCAACATGCGTTGGGGCTTCTATACCAAAGATCAAGCTAGGCATGGGCTCATGCAAGTTCCAACACAATTCTGAAACAGGTCTTTTCATTCTCTTCTTGCAGCTCTGGAAATGTAGATTCAGGAAGGTCCACTGCCCTGGGGAAAGCAGCAGCAAGTTCGCCCCCGGCACTTTTACATAAACCACTATTTCTTTTTCTTCTTCTTTGCAGTAGTGGGGATCGAACTCCGGCCCTTGTGCATCTAAGGTTGGCATGGTACCGCTTGAGCTAAATCCTCAGCCCATAAACCACTATTCCTGCAGCCCCATTTTATCTAAGTGAGAGTCAGTCTAAATTATTCACTGAGATGAACTCTCAGTTCCAAGTCAGGAAGTGGGAGAAACTAAACATGAACATTTCTGACACACTGCCCTTACCCAGACACCATCCTCCTTGCCCACTCATAACAAGTACTGGAACTCTGGACACTGCAGGAACATGTAAGAATGTCCCTTGACCAGGGGCTTTAGACAGGGTGTGCCCTCCCTACGGTTGCCTCTTCTTGCTCCTTGCCATGCCAGTTCTCACTGCTCCAGCAGGTCTGGCCCTTAGGTCCTTGGCACCCACCAAGGTCCGGAGCATAGAACAGTACTTAAGAGTTGTTGAATTAATGCTTGGCTCTCAGAACTGTGGTTGGCCTTGTTTGGAGAGTCTATAAGGACCAGCAGGAAGTGGCAGCAACGTGGCTTTCTGCGTGCCCTATTGAGGGCATGCTAGGCCAGGGCTCTGGGCCATCTGGGCTCAGTGTGCTGTCGACACAATCATGGTGTCCTTCTTGCTGAACCAAACTCCCGTTTCTGTTTTTTCACTCCTAGTCAGAAATTAATCATGTCTGAGTGACTGGAGTCATTGCTCATTGCACCGGGAGACGGTGCAGGGTGGGGCGAGGGCCAGTGGCCTTAGGGTTGAAGTCTCAAAGGCCCAGGCCTCCCAGCTGGGGGAGGGATGAGGAGTGGCAGGTCCAGTCCCGGGGACACCGCAGTCGGGGGTGGGGGGAGAGACAATGGGGCTCCGCATCTGCTCCTCGCAGGGAGAAGGGACCCTCCAGTGAGAAGCCTGGGCGAGCAGGGAAGTGTGGGAGGAATTGATGAGGAGAGGGGCGGAGCCAAGGAGAAGCAGCCAGGAGGAAGGAAGGGAAGGGGAAGGAAGGGAGAGGGAGGGGAGAGGATCGGGCTTTCCTCCTCCACCACCTCCTCCTCAGTGACCTGATCTTGCGCCAGGTCTGGCTCTCATTGTTCCCAGCGGAAACTCTTGAGGGGGGGGGTCACCTGGACCTGTATCTTCATGCCCCAGGCTGTAGCCTCAGGCTCCGGCCCAGGCATCCAGCAGGTGCTCAATCCTTACTTGGGAAAATGAGAAATGTGACCAACTTTGCTCTGGGAACTTTTCCCCTGGCTTCTCCCCACTCTTCGGAGAAGCTGAGCACGGAGCAGGTCTTGGGAGCAAGCCCGGGCGCCCCAGCAATAATTGACCCTGCGTGGCGCCTCGGGACCGGCCTAGCGTCCGAGTCCACAGCGCCCGGCGTCCCGGGGGCGGAGGCCGGAGTCCGGCCTACCCCGGAGCGGGGAGGAGGCCGCCCTGCTGGGACCGGCGCCACGCCATGCCGCTTCCCCAACCCCAGCAGTGGCCCGGGGCCTGACTTGGGGACCTGCGGGGGGCCACCCGAGCCCCTCGTCCGAGCAATCCGGGGCTCTGCTAACAGCTGGCCTCGGCTCCGCGGGGACAGTGGCTGCGAGCCCATCTGCCTACTTCAGAACAGTGAAGTGCAGCGCACACCCAGCGCCACCTCTGGCCGGGGCGGAGGCGGCCACGGACCCCCTCCCGCACCCCGCAGGGATCAGGCATCCAAGAGCCCTACCCGCGCCCCAACCCCCAGACTCCTCTTTCGGGGGTGGCGCCTGGGCTTCCCGGGGGGGGGGCGGGGTCCCAGTGTCCTCTTTGTGCTGGGCAGGCCAGGGGTCCCCCCACTTCCAGACGCTCCCTTCTCCCCAGCTTGTTAATCTTTGTTCCCCTTTTCTGCTGAGAGGAGAAAAAAATAATAAATAAAAAGGGGGGTAGAAAAGAAGGAAAAAAGGCGTGACTTGATTTTCAAACGAAACTCCCACAGCAAACAAAACCCTTTTGCAGAAATAAGAAAGGAGGAAGAAGGAAGAAAAGAAGGAAGGGGCAGAGAGAGAGAGAGAGGGAGAGAGAGGGAAAGGGGGGGAGAGAGGAGAGGCGGAGGAGAGAGAGAGAGAGGCTTCCAGGCTTTCAATTCGAGAGGAGAGTTGAACCGAGAGCAAGAGAAAGAAAGGAAGAAAAAAATCCTCTCTGTGGTAGAAAGAGAAAAGAAACTTGGGCTGACAAGAGGGGGGTGTCGGGGGGTGGAAGGAAGTGAGAAAACAAAAGAGAGATAAAAGGGCTGCTTTTCTGCCTCTCTTCCTCCGCGAGCCGGGTTAGGAGGAGCTGTTTTGCATCCCTTCACGTCAGCCCTGCCTCATTCCCTTCTTCCAGGGAGGGAGAGCGCGAGCGAGGAGCGAGCGAGGGGGAGACGAGCGGGCGCGCGAGCGAGGAGCGAGCGAGGAGAAAGCGGCCGAGGGAGCGGCGAGGCGGCGCGTGGAAGCGGCGCGGCGCGGTGGGCGCCCCGGACCCCGGCCCGGCCCGCCGGGGCCCGCGCAGAGCCGCGCCCGGACCAGGGTGAGTGTCGCGCGGCCCGGCTCCCGGGCGGCGGCTTCGGGGACGCAGGCTGGGGGGTCGCTGCGGCCCGGCCGACCCGCCCCCAGCTCTCCCCGGGGACGGTGGCGCGCAGGCCCGCGCCGCACTGCAAACATGTCGTCTTTCCCTTCGCCTTGCACGTTCCCTCTTGCCGGGAGCCGGAGGGAGCGAGGCAGAGCCGGGGAACGCGGGAGCGAGATGGCGTCTGGGTGGGGGGGAGGGAGAGAGAGAGAGAGAGAGAGAGCGAGAGGAGGAAGGGGGGAAGGGAAGGAGGGAGGAGAGCAGAGCGAGCGCGCGAATGACGGAGAGAGAGGGAGAGAGAAGCAAAAATGAAAGCGCCGCGGCGGCGTTGGCGGCGGCGGAGCGGGAGGCCCGCGGCGGCGGCGGCGGTGGCGGCGGCGGCGGCGGGTCCGGCCGCACGTGGGTGTCCCGGCGCGCTGCGCACTCCCCCCGCGCCGAGGCCGGGACTCAAAGTTTCACCCCCTCGCCGCCCCGCCCCTGCGGCTGCCCACAAACTTTACTCTCCGCGCGGCTAGAGGAGCTGCCGGTCTCCGCGGGCCGGCGCGGGGTGGGTGGGGGCCGGGCGCGACGATCGGGGTGTCCCGGAGCTACCCCCACCCCAGTCCCCGGACTGCAGCCAGCAGGCGCCACGCGATCCCCGGTGTCCAGGCGTCAGGGGCGGGGACCTGTTGAAAGCTCTCGCCGGCTTGGGGGGAGGGTGGCGGGCGGGGTCCCTACTGCCGCTCTTTGGCCTCCGGTGGCGCAGCCCTCCATCGCCCGCTTTCCGTCTCCTTGCGGTCTTTCTCTTAATTGGATGGAGCTGTAGGGCGTAATCGTGGTGTCAGATCTGGGCCCCCCAGGTTGCCAGGTGGAGGTAGAGGCCGGGGACCTCCGCACCCCAAGCGCACTATTCCCACAGATCTGGCCCCTTTCTCCACTACTGCCCAGCTAGGAGCGGACTTGCTAACTAGTGCGTATCGGGTTTTTTTTTTTCCGACTTGCCTTTTAAGATGACTTTTATGGTTCCTGCAACTGCTTCACTCCAGTCTGAATTGTAGTGTGGTAAGATTTAAGAGGCCAGGAGGTGCTTGTGTGGGTTTTAACGAACCCGACACTGTCAGTAATGTATTTTTGCTCTCAGCAAGATGTCCCGAGTGCGGCGTAGCAGTAGCAAGGTGCATTTTCACGGGGGATACTTCGAGGTCCTTCCCGGTCAAAGACAGGCCTGCCGGCAAGGGGAGATTCCAGTGGCCCACTCTTCGCTGCGGGTCGACTGTCCTGGACGCGAAAGCCATGCTGCGCGCCTGTATTTCTGTTTACAATGCAAACTGCCTGCCCAGGTTCACCTGGAGAGAGCATCACTAGTTCCAGTGGGTACCTGGAGAACTCACAGAACTCCCTACAGGTGTGCAGAGGAGGACTTGGTACTCTGAGGGCCACCCAGCCAGCTTTGAAGCTGTTCTGTTACTCCTGCCTTTGTACATGTGTAAGTAAAAATGGTCAAAGTTCGTTTCTGCCAGGTGGAGTTCCTAGGTTGTATGTGTTGGAGGGTAGCACCTCAAGTTGTGTCTTCCTTGTGAGGGCTGAAGGGGAGAAGAACAAACCAGTCCTTAACTGTCCTTAAGATATTAGAAACCATTCCATCAAGGCTGATGGCCTGCCTGGTTTTGAGTTTTGAGACCTAACGTAGCCATGCACTCATTTGTTTTAAGGTGAATATTGTTTTCTAGTGCTCTGCTGATGGTTTTGTAGCTGCTTTTCCAGCTATGCATGGGCCTTGCCAGGCACCTGCTGGGCCTGGAGCAGAATTTTCTCTTGGTCACCTATGACTGGAGATTCCAGGGCCCACACAGACCTGGCTTTTGGGCTCGGAATGAGCTACTCCCCCTGATGCCGGGAAAACAGGCACGGGGTGGGGGGGCGGGGGGTATTTTCTTCCTCTCCTCTTTGTGGGAGGTGAGTCTTGGATATCAGGTCCATTGCTTGTATGGCTGCTTGTTCTGTGCTTAGTTAGGTCACTTCCAGCCCCATCCAGGGGTTTTCTACCAGGGAGGGTTATTTCCTGCTTGCTATCCAGGGCTACCTTTGGACAGTCAAGATCTTGAATGGCTCTCAGGTTGGAGGCGAGCATACTAATGGGACCACCAGAGATTTTGCACAACTTCTATTTTAAGTTTGCCTTGTGGCCTGAAGATATTTTGAGCAAGGTTGCGCTTAGAAAGAAGTACAACTTTCTAGATGGGAGTCAGTAGATAGAAGGAAGAGGCCATTGCATCTCAGGCTTGCTGCCCCCATCAGTACTGATGTTGGGTCTAGGCTCCTCATATGACTCAGTCACGTGGGATCCTGCAGGTCTAGCCAGGGGCTGGCAGAGGCTGGGGCTCAGTTTGTAGCATTGAGGAATCTGGAATCTGCACTCAGGACACTGAGGCAGGTGGGTCACTATGAGTTTGAGGCCAGCCTGGGCTACATAGTGAGTTCAAGACCAACCTGAACTACACAGCAAAACCCTGTCTCAAACAACAATAACAAAAAACCCTGAATCTTCAGGGTCTCAGTTAATGGTGGTTGAACAAGCCCTTTGACTTCAAAGCTGGGAAGAGGACCTTAGAGATTATTTAAAACAAACAGAAGCAGGAAGAACGCTCCCTGACTGGGATCACACAGTAAGACAGCCAGTGCCCAAACCTTAGCTTCCAGAATCTCTTTCGACAGTGTCACTGCTTCTGCGACTGCTGGATCCCCCAGACAAGGTCTGTTAAGAGAAGTGGCCCTGAGAACATGAAACCCCATCTTGTGATCCCTGCAGGAGCCTGGGATCCTGGTAAACCAAGTTATTTTCCAGGGGAGGCACACGCACTGACCTGGAGGATGTGACAGGCCGGTGTGATTTGTGGAAACTGTGTTTCTAGCTATTTTAATGCTGACTTCTTCAAAGTCCAGCAGTTCAGCAGGGTGGAACTTGAGTCATCAGGATGTTCCTAAATTACCATTTTTTGATGTAGAATACTTTATTCAGACTTTGTATTTATGTGTGGCCAGAGGGGAAGAATGGGGACATAAAGAAGGGCCAGAGACCCGGACAGATCTCCAACCCTGAGTTAGAACTGCTAGAAAATCAGTCTGTGTTGCTAGAGGTCTGGTGATTCGGGTTTGGGTATGTGTGGATTTCTTTCTACCATCTTACCCTGCTTGTTTTGCTTTGTCCATTGCTGAGCCCCTCATAGAACTGGTCCCTAGTGGACCTTTCATAAATAAATAGTTGTTAAATGAATGTTCTGGACCTTAGGAAAAGGATTTCCCTCCCAGAAAGAGCCTGGGAATGACACAGGCAGGGACAGGGAGGTGATTGATGGGAGCTGCAGAGTTGCGCTATGATTCATTGTTTCAAACCAGCTCCAGACAGGTGAGGCAGGCTGGAGGGGGCTGGGAAGAGTAGATCCTGCCTGGGTGGAGCAGCTGGGTGGAGACTCGTGCAAAACAATGGAGAGGTTTGGTAGGTTTTGATTTGGACTCAATTTGAGAATAAGGATAATCAGGGCCTGGATTATGCTGTAGGTAGCCTCTCCCTTAGACCTTGCAGATGAGACACAGGATGATTCGCACTTGGTAGTCTGGGAAACAGCACAGCACAGAGGAGTTGAGTGACCTGTCCAAGGCCACAGAGCTGGTGTCAGAATCTAGGGACTGGCTCCAGACTTTACTTCCCCAGGGTGATGATAGGGTCAGACATTGTGTCCATGCCAAGCAGCTAGGCCTTCTGAGTGCTGGGTGTCCAGCTGGGTGGCAGAAGAAAACCTGGAAGATTTATCAGCCTGTAGCTGAGTGAGCCAGGTCAGGGAGTGTGTGCATGGCTTCCTCCGTGCCCGAAGTTGGTTCAAATAGTGAGGTCAGAACAGAAGGCTATTTCCCAGGGCCTAATTGTTCTCCACTAAGGAGAGCGATGTTGCAAATCAGGGCTATTTTATGCCTAGTAAAGCTTTAGGATACCTTTTTTTAAAATTGGAAAATGTTACTTTTCAACCTGAAGTTTCCACGTATGTGTAAAGCATGTTCTTTACTCCTGACCTACACCCCAGCCCAGGTGACACATACTTGGAACTGGTGCTGTGTTTAAAGTGGAGTAGTGTTGCCCTTGTCCTTGAGGTCCACTGTGTGTGCCTGATGTGGTTGACAGCAGCAGCAGATCCTGGGCAGCCTGGATTTACTAGATGCTATGCCAGCCCGTCCTCAGTGCAGCTTGCAGTCTCTCTGGGAGGCAGACATTAAACTAATAATTACACAAATACTCTTTAATTACAGTTGTTATAAATGCTTCAAAGGAAAAAGTTCAGAGGCACAGGAGCCATAATCAAGGAGGAGGGGGAGGGGCAGAAGCTGTACCTCAGAGGCATTGTGTACCAACCTGTGCAGGCCTTGTTACTTTTTTCGTGGTCCTTGGACCCGCTTCACATGGCCCCAGAGCACTGTGGAGGCGCAGGATCTCAGTACCTTGCTGAACCTGTGGGTCTCAAGTCCTCTGCAGGTTGATGTCTGTGGCCTCCAGAGCTACTGGGAAGTTCTCAGCCCTGAGGCGGGGTTGGGGGTGAGTGTGTCAGCTGTCCTCCGGCAGGTAATAGGGAAGTAGGTAATAATCGCACTTCCTCTGAAGAGCTCTGTGCTGTGTGGGCTGCTGAGGGCCAGGCCCTGGGCTTGGACAGGAGCCATCATGGGGGTTGTGGGCTTTGGTGAGACTTCAGCGAGCACTAACAATGTGCTGGGCCTGCCAAGCTCTGGAGGAGGATCTGGATCCTTTGCAGGTGTGAGGAGCTTTGTTGCACAGAAGTTTTTTTCAGGGGACCCAGGGAAAATTTGGCCTGAAGCAAGAGAAGAACTGGTGAAGTCAGAAGGGCTTTGGGGAAGAGAGGTGTAACGTTTCTGCCAAAAACGGAACCTAAACCTAGGGGAGAGGAACCTGCTCAGTAGTTCCGTGTTCCTGGGAACGTGATAGTGTAAGAATTGCCTCCGAGGCTTGTCTCCGTCACTGCAGAGAGGGCTGAGACCTGGGGTTCTTGACCTTTGTAGGGTGCACTAGGGCTTCTGGGCCATGTGCCTACAGGGAACCTTTGTGCACACTTTTCTAGGGACAGGACCTGTGGTTTTCACCAGCTCCAAAGGGGTCTGTGGGCTCAAGGACTGGAATCGAGTCTTTCCCAACACGCCTCCCCTGGCTCTTCTGTTGCCCAGCACTTACTGTGTGCCTGGCACAGTGCTGGCACTTTACCTGATAGTTGTTCATTCATGGTGAGCACCTGTTCTAGAGTCACATGCCCGGCGGCCCCACGGTTTGTGCTCAAGAGGTCTCCTAGTGACAGGGAAACAGGACATGGGGCAGGCTCTTCTGGTACCACAGAGTTCGAGATGACAAAGACAGCCCCCCACACATGCACAGACAAGTAAGGGTCTCACAATTGCACCTGAAGAAAACAGAATTTTTTTGAGGAAACAAATGTCAAATAGCTCCAGGTTCTTGCACAACAAGCCCGAAAAACCCTGTGTCACTTCTGGGCCCAATTTATGCTTATGCGCAAAGGAAAGAATTAGAAGCCAAGATTACTGCAACACTTAAGATAAATTTTTAAAGATGTAGAATCAGAAAGAAAGGATGTAAAGAATTGTACCCTTAAATTAGAGGGTGAGATAGTGACAGGAAATTGGGGTATTCTGAAGGGGAAAGATGAGAGGATGCTAGAGTCGAAACAGGACCAAATGGGTGCTGGATCAGCAGTGCCATATGGTAAAATAACTGGTTTTATTGCCTACTAATTAATGTGTGGAGTCCCCATCCTGACCCTTACCTCATCCTGAGATCTTACCCCAAGTACAGGGGCCTTTGTTTTCCCTGTATTCATTTCTGTGTTCTTTGAATCCTTATTTGTATATAGTTTCTTTATAATAATATACATGCATGTTTGTAAATGTTGTTAAAGGACTGTATGAAGTGGGTTGAGCTTGAAGGGAGTTTTGGTTCTTTCACATCCACCACCGAGTTGGAGTTTCTGATAATGTATATTCTGGTGTGTGAGTGTTTCTAGACATGCGGAGGGAGCTGTGGGAAATGGTAGGGTTTTTACGCAGAGGGAGGGGGGAAGGGTTCATGTGGTGTCTGAACTCTTCTCCCTGTCTTCCTGTCTCTGCTTGGTGTATAATATCTGTGGAACAAGCCCTAGGTTTGGGTGGCACTGTGGTACCGGGAAGGCCACCTGCAATCTCACCTGGGAATCTCTTGCTGTTGTGATGGCCCTTGGTCATGTGTGGACTGTCTCCAGGGTCCTTCCAACATGGCAGGCGTGGAATGGACTTCCAGCTGGGGAAGGCTGTCCTGCAGGTCTAGGACAATATCATGGCCATGCTTGAGTGGCTGTCTTGTGTCACATCAGAATGTCCCTGCAAGGACCTCATCCAAGCCAATTCCAGGTACCTTTGAAAGCCAGCGGCGCTCTCTGGTTAATCCTACTTTGTGATTTTCATTCTGGAACCCCTTGGGCTCCTGTTGGAGTGATATCTCCCAGCCCTAGGACTGCAGCAGCATGTGTAGCCCTGTGCGTGACCCAGAAGGGTCATCTCTGAACCACTGAGCTCTTGTCCTTGAAACCACCTTGCTCATTCTACCCAACCCACCACCTCTGCGCCCTGTCCTGGCTGCCTCCGTGGGACACGGCACTCCTCCATCCCAGGCCCACAGCCTCGCCTGTCTCCCCTCCTGTATCACTTCCTTCACCCTAGGGTTTTACAAAAGAATGCACCCGATTCTTCCTTGTCCCCTGGGCTGTCTTGTCACTGGGGGTCTTCTGCTTCTCCATCCCACTGATCCTGCTGTTACTTCCTCCTGCTCCATGTTGGTGCCTTGGCCATGGTCCTGGGCTTCCTGTTTCCCTTCCTGTCCCTGACCCAGCCTAATGGCCAGGGCTCTTCACAGCCTTCATCCTGCCCTTGGGCTGCCAGGCCTTCCATTTGTGATCCAAGCTGACGTCTTTGTAGTTAACTGGTGAGTTTGGGTAATTTATATTTGTTATAGGTTTCAGTTTTTTCTACTGTCTTATTTTGTACTTGTTTCTTCTTTTATTTTATTTTTGAGACAGGTTCTCACTTTGTAGTTCAGGCTGGCCCTGAGCTCACTATGTAGCCTAGACAAGCCTCAAACTCAGCAATCCTCCTGCCTCTGCCTCCCGAGTGCTAGGATGACAGGCATGAGCCACCATGCCGGGCACTGTGGTATGTGGGACTGATTGCTGTTGGGTGTGAGTCACCGTGTCTGGCATTGTTGTATGTGGTTACTGGGGATCCAACCAGGGACCTTGAGCTTGCCTGGCAGGCCCCAGAACCACTGAGCTAAATCTCCAGCCCTTGTTTATTCTTTTTAATTTAAATTTGATTCATAGGATTTCCCCCCCTATTTGGTTTGTTGGTTTGGTTTGATTGTTTTCAGACAGGGTCTTGCTCTGTATCTCAGATTGGCCTTAAATTCACAGTGATCCTCCTGCCTCAGCCTCCTGAGTGCTGAGATTATAGGTGAGCACCGTCTGACATTTTTCCACTGTTTTATTTCCTTCCCTCACATTTCTTCCTTATCCCAGGTCTTCTGAGATCAGAACATTGCATGGTAAAGGATTTTTTAGTCATAAACGTTCACTCTTTGGTTGAAGTTTTATTTCATTTTTATATTTAAAAGATATTTTTACCAGGTATAAAACAGTAATTTGACAGCTATTTTCTCTTAGTTGTTACAGTGAGTGTTGCTCTGGCTGTTGGATGTTATTGTTGATAAAGAAGCTAGTAGTGGAATTATTGTACTCCTGGGTATATTCTCTCTAGTTGGGTATGTGTGTGTGTCTGTGTGTGTGTGCGTGCATTGTGTGTATATAAATGTATTGAGTCAATTTTATTTGGCTAAAGATTGGCTGGGCTTCTAAAAAGTAAGATTTGATGATGCTATTATCTCTTTGAACTTTGAATATTGTTTCTTTTTAAACCTTTTTTTTTTTTTTGAGACAGGGTCTCACTTTGTAGTTCAGGCTGGCTCTGAGCTCACTATGTAGCCCAGGCAAGCCTCGAACTCGGCAATCCTCCTGTCTCTGCCTCCCGAGTGCTGGGATTACAGGCGTGAGCCACCACGCCCGGCTGAATAGTTTCTTTTTATTTGAGATGGGGTCTTGGCTTGCTGTGTAGTTCATACTAGCCTTAAACTCACTGTGTAGCCCAGGCTGGCCTCAAACTTGTAGTAATTAATTATCCTGCCTCAATCGCTTCTCAGCCTTTTGGCTAAGATCAAGTGTAATTATCCTGCCTCAGCCTCCTTAAGTGCTGAGTTTATAGTGCTGAGTGCACCACCAACCCTGATTCTGGACATTGTTTCTCTGCCATTATCTCCTTCTAGTTTCCTTTGGTAATTCCAACTAGATGTATATTAGATTTTTTAAAATGTGTGCAATTTTTTTTTTTTTGGTTCTGAGGATCAAACTCATGACTTTGTGTTTGCAAGACAGGCAGAAGCACCACTGAGCTAACTTCCTGGCCCTGTGTATTTAATATTATTAAATCTTTTTTGTCCCTCAGCTTTTTCACAGTAATCCTCCTGCCTCAGCCTCCTAAGTGCTGAGATTATAGGTGAGCACCGTCTGACATTTTTTCCACTATTTTATTTTTTCTCACATTTCTTCCTTATCTTAGGTCTTCTGAAATTAGAATATTGCGTGGTAAAGGTTTTTTTAGTTGTAAATGTTCAGTTTTTGGGTAAAGTTTTATTTCATTTTTATATTTAAAAGATACTTTTACCAGGTATAAAACAGTAATTTGACAGCTTTTTTTTTTTTTTTGAGACAGGCTCTCACTTTGTAGTTCATGCTGGCCCTGAGCTCACTATGTAACCCAGGCAAGCCTCAAACTCAGCAATCCTCCTGTCTCTGCCTCCCGAGTGCTGGGATTATAGGCGTGAGCCACCATGCCCGGCACTGTGGTATGTAGTACTGATTGCTGGTGGGTGTGAGTCACCATGCCCAGCATTGTTGTATGTGGTTACCAGGATCAAACTCAGGATGTTGCGCTTGCGAGGCAGGCGCCAGAACTAATGAGCTAAATCTCCAGCCCTTTTTTTGTTATTTTGAGTATTTTCTAAATAATATCTTTTTCTTCCCCTTTACTAATTCTCTTTAGTTTACTTTTTTTTTTTTTTTTTTTTTGAGACAGGGTCTCGCTTTGTAGTTCAGGCTGGCCCTCAGCTCACTGTGTAGCCCAGGCAAGCCTCGAACTCAGCAATCCTTCTGTCTCTGCCTCCCGAGTGCTGGGATTATAGGCGTGAGCCACCACGCCTGGCACTATGGTATGTGGTGTTGATTTGGTATTAAATTGTTTATTTTCTTCTTTTTCTTTTTTTTCCTGTACCCGCCAGGGGTAGAGAGGCTAGGTCTCAGTATATGGTTCAGGCTGGCCTTGAACTCATGATGATCCTCCTGCTTCAGCCTCCCAACTGCTAAGATTACAAATGTAGGCCACCATGCCCAGATCTTTTTTTCCTTTTTTTTTTTTTTATGGAATTGAAGATCAAAACTTTGTACATAACACTGGAGTAGCAAGTACATTGTATCCCCAAGCTACATCCTCAGCCCGTTTCTATCCTGGTGTTTTTTTTTTTTGAGACAGGGTCTCGCTTTGTAGTTCAGGCTGGCTCTGAGCTCACTATGTAGTCCAGGCAAGCCTCGAACTCAGCAATCCGCCTGCCTCTGCCTCCCAAGTGCTGGGATTACAGGCGTGAGCCACCACGCCTGGCTATCCTGGTGTTTTTTATTTTGTTTTTGTTTTGGACAGTACTAGGGATTAAATCTAGGGCTTTCCCATTGAACTACATCCTTTTTTATTTTTTATTTTGAAACATGTCACTAAGTCACTAAGATCATCCTAAATTGATCCACCTGCCTCAGTGTCCCAGAGTGCTGGTGTTACAGGGATGTGCCACTATGCCTAGCTCACGTGTATCTCTACCTTACTGTGTTTTATATATGTTTGGTCTGTTTTTTATTTTTAAAAAATATTTTATTCCTTATTTGTGTCTTTAATTTCCTACTTTTATATTTTTTATTTTTTTGCTTTTTGAGACAGGGTCTCGCTTTGTAGTTCAGGCTGGCCCTAAGCTCACTATGGTGCCCAGGCAAGCCGCCGTGAACTCAGCAATCCTCCTGTCTCTGCCTCCCGAGTGCTGGGATTACAGGCATGAGCCACCACGTCCGGCATTGTGGTATGTGGTGTTGATTGTTGGTGGGCGTGTCTCCCCGCCCAGCATTATATGTGGTTACCGGGATCGAACTCAGGACCTTGTGCTTGCGAGGCAGGCACCGGAACCACTGAGCTAACCCTCCGGCCCTCCTACTTTATTTTGTAAATAAAAAAACCCCGCCTGCTTCTTTAATCATACTGAACAGAGTTATTTTGTATTCTGTATCCACTGATTTCAGTATTTGATGAATTTGAAGGTGCGGCTCTGCTGTTGGATGCTTCTGCAGACTCCTGCGCGCGCATGAGCCCTTCTTTCTTGGGTGTTTGGTGATTTCCCAGTGTGAGCTAAGGTTGCTTCGAAGTTTATCTGTGAGAACTGTTGGAGGACACTTCCAAGGGGGCGTATGTGTTACCAGCCAGATCCCTGAAGGCCTTCCCTGAAGATGGGGCCATTTCTTTTTATTTATTGCTTTCAGTTTTGGGGTTGAGAGTCCAGCCCTCTGGAAGGCCTGCCGGTGGCCACAGATCCTTCAGGGAGCACCCCCCACCGCTAGTTGATTCAGCCAACTTCCTGACTGCCTCCCCAGGCCTGTGTTGTGTTGTTGCCTTAGCGCCAGACACCTCTCTTCTGGTCCTGGCAAGCCCCCCAAAACTGAGCGTCTTTTTGTAGCTCTGTCCCTTATGAAACTCACTGGTCTCCCACATTTCTTGGCCACCATGACCTGGCCTGATAGTCTGTGGGTATCTGTGTTTAGAGCCTACACTGGACTCTGCTTTTTGAAAGCTCGGAGCTGTGTCATTGATTCTGGAACCCCAGTGCCTGGCTCACTGCTGGGCAGTGTAGTCATTTAATAGATACCTATTGATCGAACAGAATTTATGGTGAAGTAAATGTCTCTCTTCTTGAATAGTAATATAAAATCATAAGACCAGCCTGGCCTGTGATCATGGATAAGTCCAGTTCACCTCTTTGGATCTCCAACCCTCAGCTGTGAAATGAAAGGACAGCCCCGAGGTCTGCTTGCTCAGGGTGCAGTGTGGCTCCACTGTCAGTCACGGGACCAGGGGCCGCTCTTGGCTTGAAGATGGGATGAAGGACGAGGATGGGTGGGTGGCTATGGAGAGAAAGAACACGATTCCTAAATAGTCCATGAGTTGGTCAAGAGCAAGGAGAAGGGACTTCACAGTGGGCTCATAGGATGGCATTTTAAACTTAAGATGATTATCAAAAATGAACACATAACAATTTCAGTTGGACGACAGATGGTAAATATTTTTTTAAAAATGAACTCCGGAAAATATTTGAAATATGAATTAAAAGTTAGAAGCCATAAAAGAAAAAATGAATATTTCTGTAGGGTCAAACATAGAGAAGTCCTTCCTTCCCTCCTCCCTCCCTCCCTCCCTCCCTCCCTTCCTTCCTTCCTTCCTTCATTTGTTCCTTCCTTCCTACCTTCTTTTTTCAGATAGGATGTCCTGTTGTCCAGGCTGGACTCAAGCTTGGAGTCTTGGGCCAGGGATTTAGCTCAGTGGTTTCTTCGTCTGCCTAGCAAGCACAAGGTCCAGAGTTAGACCCCAGTAACCTCACACCACAAGGCCAGGTGTGGTGACTCACCCCCATCAGCAATCAGTACCATATACCACAGTGCTGGGCATGGTGGCTCACGCCTGTAATCCCAGCACTCAGGAGGCAGAGGCAGGAGGATTTTGAGTTTGAGGCTTGTCTGAGCTACATACACAGTGAGCTCAGGGCCAGCCTGAACTACAAAGCGAGACCCTGTCTCAAAAAAAAAAAAAAAGTGCAGTCTTTCTGCCTCAGTCTGAGATCATAGGCATGGACTGTTGGAGATGAGGCCCCCTGTCTTTGCTGACCTTGAACTCATGATCCCGCTTGGGCTTCCCAAGCTGGGATTCTCGCAGTGGGCCAGCATACCTGGTTTGAATAGAAAATTGCTATATGGCAGAGTTATCATAAAGTCAGAAAAGCCTCTCAATTCTCAAAACTGAAAGAACAGTTTTGCAACATACATCATAGAGCACATTTCTTTAATATCTAATGCACTCCTACAAGTGAATTACAACAAATGATTATCAACTTGGTAAGTGGGGAGGGCTGGGGATCAAACCTAGGATCTTTCACAGGATAAGCAACTGTTTCTCAACCTAGCTTTTAAAGGAAATAAAAATTGTTCTTCACTGCATGAGAGCATGTTTAACTCACTAGTAATAAGATAAGCAAATTTACTTCAGAGATGTGATATTGGACAAAATTCATTACTATTATTACATTATTTAAGACAGGACCTGGCTATATATTCCAGGTTGACCTTGAATTAACTGTGTAGCCCAGGGGGCCCTTGAATTTTCAGCCTCCTGCCTTAGCCTTCCAAGTGCTGGGATTACAGGCATGTGATATTGCACTTGGCTGAAATTATGGTTATTTTATATTATTATTATTATTATTATTATTATTATTATTATTATTATTGGTTTTTTGAGACAGGGTCTCGCATTATAGTTCAGGCTGGCTCTGAGCTCACTGTGTTGCCCAGGCAAGCCTTGAACTCAGCAATCCTCCTGCCTTTGCCTCCAAGTGCTGGGATCACAGGTGTGAACCACCAGGCCCAGCATTGTGGTATGTGGTACTGGGGATTGAACTCGGGACCTTACGCTTGACAGGCAGACTCCAGAACCACTGAGCTAAATTCCCAGCCCCGAAATTATGGATTTTTAAGGATAGATCACTGTCATTGCTTATAAAAGGGAGGGAGGGAAACACAGGTGTGGTGTTGGATGTGTCTGTAACTCCAGCACTTTGGAAGGCTGAGGTGGGAGGATTGTGAATTCAAGCCCAGGCCAGGGACTTTAGTGACTCAGGGGAGACTATGTCTCAATAAAAAAAGTACAAAAAGATCAGTGATTTAGCACATTGGTGCTGTGCCTGCCTCACAAGCACAAGATCCCTAGTTCAATCCTAGGTACCAAAAACACCCAAAAAACCAAAACATTTGGGGAGGTAACTCAGGTCATAGACTCAGTTCGCTCCTCAGAATGAAGTGATGAGACCCATCAGGAGGGAACCGGTAACTGCTCCACCGTGACACGGTGTGGTTCTATGGGCTGGAAGACACCTCTTAGATTCTTCCAGCCCCGCCGTATGCCAGTGTGCACTGAGAAGCTGAGCGGGTTTTCCCGAGTGAGAAGCACGGGCAGGAGCCTGGCTGTGCGGTGCTCTGCGGGGAAGCAAAGGAACTACACGGTGGGGGTTCCCACCACTAAGGGTGACTCTTCCTCACTGAATTCTGGGCCTTGTGCATATATGGCCTAATTAAAGATATCTTTAAAAAGGAGATTAGGGTAGGTCCGGAGGGTTAGCTCAGTGGTTCCGGTGCCTGCCTCGCAAGCGCAA
>PVIC010039597.1:0-17065 GCA_004025085.1 Thryonomys swinderianus
CTTTGTAGTTCAGGCTGGCCCTGAGCTCACTATGTAGCCCAGGCAAGCCTCGAACTCAGCAATCCTCCTGCCTCTGCCTCTCGAGTGCTGGGATTACAGGCATGAGCCAACCACGCCCAGCACTGTGGTATGTGGTATTGATTGCTGGTGGGCGTGAGTCACCACGCCCAGCATTGTATGTGGTTACCGGGGATAGAACTCAGGACCACTGCGCTTGCAAGGCAGGCGCCGGAACCACTGAGCCAAATCTCTGGCCCGTCGTGTCTGCTTTTTTTCAGTAAACACCATGCTACTGAATACCAGCTCGTGAAATATCCCCAGAATGATCCGTTGATAGAGGAAGCTGAGAATATTCCTTAGGATAGTAATTAAGAATGCTAGTATCGGGACGAAGGGTTAGCTCAGTGGTTCCGGCACCTACCTCGCAAGCTCAAGATCCTGAGTTCAATGCGCGGTAACCACATACAATGCTGGGTGTGGAGATTCATGCCCACCAGCAGTCAATACCACATACCACAGTGCCAGGCGTGGTGGCTCACGCCTGTAATCCCAGCACTCGGGAGGCAGAAACAGGCGATTGCTGAGTTCGAGGCTTGCCTGGGCTACATAGTGAGCTCAGAGCCAGCCTGAACTATAAAGTGAGACCCTGTCTCAAAAAAAAAAAAAAAAAAAAGAATGCTAGTATCTTGGGGGGAAAAAGAAAAAGGTTGGATCTGAGATTTTGGTACTGGTTTAATGTGACTCTTTCCAGGACTTGTAAGGATTATAACACAATCACTTAGAATTTGTGGAGCCTGCTAGGTAAGGATTTGGAGGTAATTTAAGAAATGTGTTTCTCTGATCATTTTTGTGTGTATGTTTTGCTGCATATGAAAGCCCACTGATGTTTGTTTCTGCCTTGTGAGGGGATCAAACCGACAATGAGTTAATTTGTTTTCTTGCTATTAGCATTTTAGGGCCCCAGTACTTCCCTGTGGTCTAATGCTCCCAAGGCTTGGCTCATTTCTTCCTGCAGGGGCCTGTCGATCATCCATGGACTCAGTGCTTGTGGGCCTCTCACTGTATGGCGTGCACCTGCTGCACAAGGTGCTGAGAGCTATAAACCAGATGTTCCAAGGTCTGTGAGATCACAGACCTGACTGTTGCTCATAATTGCATCACCTGCTCCTGAAACAGTGACCAGTACTTAGCAGTAGTGATTAAAGGTCAGCAAACTATGATGTATCAGCAAAACCTGCTCTGTTGCCAGTTTTGTCAATAAAACTTTATGGGAACATGGCCACATTCATTTCTTCACATAGTGACTGTATTACTTTCCTGCTGCAGTAGTGGTGTTGAATAGTTGCAACACAGAACATGTGTACCACAAAGCCTAAGATATTTACTCTCTACCTCTTTATAGAAAAAAGTTGTGTGTGGGTTTTAACCTAACTAAACCCTTAACTAATTGGTCATTTAACTAGCTAAAAAATAATGTTTCTATTATAACTCAAAAGGAGAAAGACAAGTTATTTATGTTAGCTTTAAACTAAGAAAATTTTCCAATGTATAAGTTTTTAAAAAGTAGGAAAAAACACATGAACCTGATTCACCTACCAGGCAGTTAGAAGAACAAAAATGAAGGGATGTGTTATATCCCTTAATCAAATTGCATTAACAAAGGACTAAGAATTGTATAGGCTGCAACACAGAACTGCATTGAAATCAAGCTGTTAGTACATTCACACACCTTCTGAAGCTTCTAGGAAGGGACCTGTTCTAGGTTTTTCTCTATTATCCATAGACCTCAGAATTTTCTTGGCTTGTTATCGTCTCTCCATGTGCCTTCACACTGCCTTCTTTCCATGTGCATCTGTGTGTGTTCACATTCCCTTTAAAAAACACCAGGCCGGGGCTGGAGATTTAGCTCAGTGGTTCTGGTGCCTGCCTTGCAAGCACAAGGCCCTGAGTTTGATCCCCGGTAACCACATACAATGCTGGGCGTGGAGACTCATGCCCACCAGTCATCAATACCACATACCACAGTGTTGGGTGTGGTGGCTCACGCCTGTAATCCCAGCACTCAGGAGGCAGAGACAGGAGGATTGCTGAGTTCAAGGCTTCCCTGGGCTACATAGTGAGCTGAGGGCCCGCCTGAACTACAAAGCAAGACCCTGTCTCAAAAAAAAAAAAAAAAAAAAAACACCAGGCCAATTGGTTTAGAGTGCACTCTAATGATCTCATTTTAACTTGATGATTCTGTTAAGATATACTTCCAAATAAGCTCACACTTTCCAACACTGAGTGTTACAATTTAACCCATAGTAGAGGAGAAAGCAGTCTCCATCCAAGACTTTATCATCATCTTCTGATCCACACATAAGTCTTGTAAAATGCCCTTGAATAGATCTTGACCATAGTGTACAACGTACAAATATTCCTGAAGATTCATGACATACTTCAATATTCTGAAAAGTCACATTGTAGAAATCTTTTAAATTCAAACTTCCCAGTTATTTAATTATCAGACTTAGAAGTACAGCTGGGAGAAAGTGAAACACAAATGTGATAGAAAGGAAAACAAAGAGCTAGAAACATATCAAACTCTTATTAAATGACACTAGATTCATGGCGTCCAAAGGAGTCTTTGAAAGACAACCAGAGTTTAGGGTGAAATAAGAAATGCTCCATATAAATAAGCACCTGATGTCTACTCATGGAAAGGAACTTTGGCATGCTTTGTCTGAATCTTAGGCCCTCCAGTAGGTCTGCAGGGTTTCTCCCTCACTGATTCTGCTCCAGTTCTCAAGGGAATATTATACAACCTTTATACAGTCCCACTTGCTAGGTTTGTGGGGGAAATCTTGATTCCCCCATAATTTTGGAATGAAAATTTCTATTGTGGTTGAGTCAGTAAACTTCTCTGAGTGGGAGCAACAACAGAATTTCAGATACCAGTAATTTTCATCCATCCATAACTGAGGGTCAAGCTAGTTCTTCCATTTGACCACAGTTCTACCAACTCTGAAATGTTTATTATGGAGTGTTTGTATGGAGCGTGTGTAATAATACATGTTGTCTACAAATTCCTGAACCCCTTAAAGTTTGAAAAGCAACCTCTTTTCAAACACTTGCCCAAACATCACCTGGCTTATGGGTAGAGAGGCCTGGGAACAACGACAGGCTGTGGTTCAGGGCACAAACTTAAGACTGGAAAAAGACAATTAAGTGGCATATTAGTAACCAGTTTCTGAAATGCAAACTGAGTAACTCAGTCTTCAGTGTCCCTGGCCAGAGGGTAAAAAACACTTGTGAGTCAGTAATTTGGTGTTGCTCTGACCCAGAGAGGTGTCATCCTGGAGGAGATGACGAGTCTCTTCTTGCATAGAGAATGCTCTGTCCATTGTCAGGACTCCTTCTGTGTGAAAAAGCAAAGAGCTGATGGTCAGGGAGATGGAGCAGGTGAGAGAATGAAGCTCAGGGTGAGGGGAAAGTGTGCAGAGGCTGTGGAGGCCCCTTCAGCCTCCCCGAACTCCACTCTTGTCAGGACAACACACCTTCCTCCCTCCCATCAGCACCACCCAGAGATCAGAAGGTGGAGGGCAAGCTAGGCAGCTTCTATGTGCCCAAAGCTGGTGCTTCTTTCTATTTGCCTTTTTGAAGATTCTCCTTTTTCCTTTGAAAACCATTTCTCCCTTAATGTTACAGGGAATTAAAGATAACTGAGCTTGTACTTGGTAAGTACATTTAAGGAACTGAAGAAGCTGGAAATTTGAGTTTCTGAAGGGGTGTAAAAGGAGTCTAGATTCATTTAGAACCCTGGGAGTGAGTCACATTACTGATCAAGACTCTTCTTTTTTTTGAGTCTCAGTTTCCTGGCTCGTAAATTTGAAATAATTCCATCTGTCTGTCTGTCTGTCTGTCTGTCTGTCTGTCTGTCTGTCTATCTATCTATCTAATCTATCATCTATCTCTGTCTATTTATCCATACATTTATCTCCATCTACCACCTATCATGTCCATCTACCTATTATCTACCTATCTATATTTTAAATTGAACTCCACAATTGAGTAGACATATTAATCACCTCACAATTACCACTGGTGTCTCTGTGTGCAGGGTAGGGAGGGGGTGGGTTGGGAAGCGGTAAGGATATTTTAGATCTACTCTCTTAGCAACTTGCAAATACAGTACAGTATTGTAACTATACCCACCGTACCATATATTAGCTTCTCAGAATTATTTATTTCACAACTGAGAATTTGTGTTCACAAATAAGATTTCCAAAATTCCTCTAAAACCCAGATCATACAACCACCATTTTAGTCTCTGCTTCTATAAATTTAGCTTTTTTGAGCTTCTAGATATAAGTAAAATCATGCAGTATTTTTTCTATTTATTTTACTTGGCATAATGACCTCTACATTCATCCACTGTTGCAAATGGCAGGTTTTTCCTCTTTCTATGGCTGAGTAACATTGCACTGTGTTTTTGTTTATGTGTGTAACACTTTTTGTTCATCCATTCATCCAACAGTGGTCACATAGGTTATTTCCTTCTGTGCCTTATTTTTTGCAAGTTTAATCATGACAGGATGTTGAATTTTGTCAAATGCCTTTTCTCCATTATTGGGATAAACATGGTTTTTGTTCTTCATTCTGTTAATGTAGTGTATTACATTTACCGATTTACACATACTGAGTGATATTTTAATTCCAGGGATCATGATATATGACCCTCTCAATATGCAGTTTGCTGTGGTTTGCTACAATTGACTGAGAGGTTTTTTTATACTTATATTCTTCAGAGATATTGCTTTAAAATTTCCTTTTCTGGTAGTGTCCTTACCTGAGTTTGGTATGAGGGTAATGCTGGCCTCATGAGTTAGTAGCATTTTCTCCTCTTTATTTGTTTTGAAGAGTTTGAGAAGTATTGGTATTAATTCTTTAAATGCTTGGTAGAATTCATCCATAGAGCCATCTGGTTCTGAATTTTTTTTGTGTGGGTTAATAACTGATTTAGTCACCTTACTATTATTTTGCTTAGACTTTACATTTCCTCATTACTCAATCTTAGTAGATTGTATATTTTTTGGAATTTATGTTTATTTTAGTTTATACAATTTGTTGGCATGTAATTATTCTGTTGTTTCTCTTAATGACCTTTGTATTTCTGTAGTAGAGGTTATGACATCTCCTTTTTAATTAATCTGTTATTTGCCAGATCCTTATCTTTCATTCTCTTTCATTATTCTAGCTAGATTTCTTAATCTTGTGTATTTTTTCAAAAAACCAACTTAGTCTCATAGATTTTTTTCAATTGTAGTTTTTGTTTTCTTTTACTTCCTTTCTTTTTCTAATCTTTATTATTTATTTTCTTTTATAATTTTGGGATTAGTTTGTTCTTTGTCTAGTTTCCTAAGATGTCACATTAGATTTACTCGAAATCTTTATTTTTTCTTAATATTGGCATCTATTACCCTAAAATTCCCTTTTAGAATCACTCTTGATACATTCCCTAAATACTCCATTTGTATTTCCATTTTTGTCTCAAGATTTATTTTTCATTTCCTTTATTCTTAACCCATCAGTTGCACAGGAATGTGTCGTTCAATTTCCACATAGTTGCTGATTTTCCAATAGGTAGTGGGGAAGGCTCTGTACATGTGGAAGGGGCTGTGTGATGGGGACAGGAAGCATATGTGAGATGAACTCCTTGTAGTTTCTGTTCAGTTTTGTTGTGAACCTAAAACTTCTCAAAAAAAAATAAAGTTTGTATTAAAAAAAAATCTCTGGCTTTCTAAATTCTTAATGCTGATCTGAGGTTATAGTCCCTGCTGCTTGGGAAACTGAGGGAGGAAGAATGCTTGAACTCAATTTGAGACCAGCCTGAATAACACAATGAATCACTTTCTCAAACAAAACAAAACCTCAAGGCCTAGGCTACACCCAGAGTCAATTAAATCAGAGTATGTGGGGGACTAGCAACTTTTTAATATACCTGTATAATCCCAATTACAGTCAAGGCTGAGAATTATTCTGCTACATGCTACACTTACAGTGATGAATCTCAATTATAGTTAGATTAGAATCACCCATTAAATTTCAATTAGAGCATAATTAGAATTGTCAGTTAAAATCATCTGGGCACTTTTAAGACCTTATAGATGACCAGGCCCCACTCACAGAAGTTCTAATTCAACTATTCTGGGAAAACACCTGTGTACTTGTAGTTCGCAAACTCTTCAGATGATTCTGATATACAGCTGGTATTGAGGACCGCTGATCCCAAAAATGATAAATTCTCAGTCCTGCACCCAAGGCAAACATCACTCATCATCATTCCAGAACCAATGTGCCAGACATGACTGGATCCTTCCCCACTCATCCTGTCAGCCGGGCACAGATAATTGACCAGAGTTGCCCCCGGAACCCCCTTTGGCACTTTCGCTTTATGCACTGACTCCATCTCCAAAGCAGGGCGGCTGTGTTGTACCCAGCTCCCCCAATTCCTGCCTGTGTCTCTAGACGGGGGAAGGTTTGACATTTTCACGGACAGCGCTCCCAGGTTGGCTCCACGGAAACTGTTCAGGCTCTAGCACAATACTGTACATTCATACTGTGCGTATAACCTTCAGACCTGAAGGACTTTCTGAAAACATTAACTCATTTGTTTGAAAATGGCTGGCAGTGTGAGAACTAATGAGAAAATGTTTATAACACACTCAGTGCTCCTAAGATGAAAGTCAGCACGTCGTTCACGTAAGAAGTACAGAGATGCCCCTGGAAACTCGCAGACAAGCTGGCTGCCTTGTTTTGCTCTGCTGGAACTGTCCTTTAAGGCCACAGGGAGAACCATCCCACTCTTCTTCAGAGGAAGCACGGGGGTCTGTGAAGGACAGAGGGAGAACACCCTGGTAGAAACCCAGCCTTCACACCGTGAGGTTTCATTAGCTTAAGCAAGATACTTGATGCCTGTCAGCTGGCCTCACCTCCTTTGTTTAGGGGGAATGATGGCATCTGGCTCAGATACTCTACGTGAGGAAATGGACGCAGAGCAGATGTCTGGCGTCAGTTGTGCTGAGGAGCTGAAAGTCTCCTTGGGCTGGATTTTAAAGAGGCCACACGCGATGCGTTTGGATAGAAGAGAGAGAACGCACACACCACAGTGTGGGTTACAAATCCAGAAAGGTAGTAGGACAGTTGGAAAAATTTATTTTCAAAAAGGTTTTCTTGTGTGTTTATAGTGAAGGACATCTTTATGTTGAGTCCAAATTTACTCAAAAGTCATGTAATATGCATGTGAATGCGAGACTTCTCTTTTAAATCAACACGTCTCTCTACATATTTGCTGAATCTGCACCAAACTGAACGATGGGAATGAAAAAGAAAGCTTTTCTCTTCCCAGTACATATGAAGAGATTCCTACAATAAAATCAAATGCTGTATCTTATCAATTCTAAGGTGTACATTTTTTGGCATTTACAATATTCCTGAAATTTGAGGGTATTTTAAACTGAAGACAGGTCATAGTTGATGACATTTTCTTTTCTTTTGTGATCCATATAACAAATGGGTATCTTGAAAAGGAGGTATCTTAGATTCAGTGAAATACACAGTAGCAACAACTATCCCTCAAGGTTGGTGAGGGACAATGTTCAAACAGTACCTATATTCTTTATTAAGATCTACAAAGTAGCATACTGAAACTTAGCATCTTAAAAGAACAGTTTTTCTCATAGTTTCTTTTAGTCAGGAATCCAAGAGCATGTTCACTCAGGTTCAGGTTTAGGGTATCTCAAGATCTTCAGTCAAGATTATTACTGGTTCTGGTGTCCCCTGAGGCTGGTGGAGCGCGGGATCCACTCCTGAGATCACTAATGTGACTGATGGAAAAAGCCTGAGTTCCCTAAACAGTGGGTTTCCCCACGGAGCTCCTCACAATGAGGCAGCTGGTGTCTATTAGAGTAGTGGAGAGAGAGTGAAAAAGGGAGAAGGGCAAGGGAGGAAGGGAGAAAGAGACAGAAACAGAGAAAAGGAGAGAAAGACAGAGATCTAGTCTCTCATCCATAATAGTGGAAGTTACATATCATTCCTTCTGCCATGTTCTATCGGTCACAGAGACCAACTGTGTTACCAAATGGGAAGAGGATGTGTAGGAGGCAAGGACTCCCATATTAGAAACTGCTTCCCCAGCACTTAACAATGAATAATGAAATTAGAAAACAAATGACAGTTTCTCTCCTGTTACAGAATTTTCCTTCTAGTCATATGGATTCTTTTGGAAGCAGTTGAGTCTGGCCCTGGGTTTGTATTGACACCAAATTCATCAGCTTCAACCTATGCAGCAGTATAACTGGAGCAGCATGAGGACGAGAGCAGAGGATGCTGAAGAGAAATCTTGCATTTGACTGTCTGCCCCAGCTGTTGACCGGCAGAGGGCGGCCAGGACAGAGCCTTTCAGGGTTATGCTGTTCAGATTTTGAAAGGCATGCTGGCGGGAGCTGTACAGGTCATTTTTTGTCCTTCTGTTTCCTGCTACATGAGAACACAGCACAAAGGCCCTCATCAGACACTGAAGGCCAGTGTCCTGGTCTCAGGCACTTCAGACTCCAGAACTGAGAGAGACAAATTACTCTTGTTTATACATTACCTAGTCTGCAAAGTTTTGTTTTAACAGAACTAATAGAGTAAAACAAAGATGAGGGTGGAAATCAATGAAATTGATACTAAAAAAAATCTGACAAAAAAATCAGCAAATTGAAGAGCTGGTTGTTTGAGAGAATAAATAAGACATACAAAAAGACAGAAAGAAAAGATGTGCTTCAATACCATTAGAAATGAAACAGGTGAAATCACGGACACAAAATCCAGAAGATAGTAACTTGTTTGAAAAATCATATTATGATAACTTAGCAAATTTTAAAGAAGTGGATTGAATCCTAGATTCACCAAATTACCAAAGCTAACCCAAGAAGACACCCATATGCTTAACAGCTCAGTAACAAGCAGTGAAACTGACACAGAAAAAAAATAAACTACCAGCTAATAAAAGCCAGGACCTGAAGATTCACTGCTAAATTCTATAAAACATTTAAGGATATTATATCACCAATACCCTGCAAGTTCTGTGAAGAAATGAAATGGGATGGAATGCTCCCAAGTTCATTTATGGAAGCCAGTATCACCTGATACCAAAATTAGTCAAAGACCCAACTAAAAAAGAAAACTATAGGCCAATTTCTCTAATGGACATAGACACAAATATCCTTAACAAGCTATCAGCAAGTAAAATATAGTAAAAAAGGTCTTATATCATGATCAAGTAGATTTCATCCCTGAGATGTAAAGATGTCTCAATGTTTTTGTCAATAAGTTTAATGCATTATTTAAATAGGAGCAAGTTAAAAAAGAAATAAATAGATCCTATAAATAGATGCAGAAAAGATTTTAACAAAATCCAGCACCTTTCATGACAAAGACTAAGGAAAACAGATATAGAATAATGACACCCAAATCACAATAAAACTTGTTTATGAAAAACTAACAGATACCATCATACTAAATGGAGAAAACTAAAAGCATCCCCCCTTAAAATCAGAACTCGGAAAACAGTCTTAAAATTCGTATAGAACCAGAAGAGACCTGGAAGAGCAAAAGCAACTGTGGGCAACAAGAGTGAAGCAGGAGAACTTATAATACCTAACTTCAAGCTATACTCAAATCACTAGTGATAAAAATGGGATGGTGGGCTGGGGATTTAGCTCAAGTGGTACCGCGCCGACCTTGGAAGCACAAGGGCCTGAGTTCAATCCCTGGTATCACACACGAAAAGAAAAGAAAAGAAAAGATGGCATTGGAACAAAACCAAATAGATATATGGACAAATGGAAAAAAAGAGAAGATACAGAAACATCCCCAGACATATTCCAGCTATTTGACCTTTAACAAAAGAGGCAAAAGCATATGTTGGAGGAAAGATAGCCTTTTCAATTGGTGCATCCGTTTACAGAAAATTGAAGGGACCTATATCTCTCACCATATGCTAAGTCAAAATAAAATGTATCTGATATCTAAACATTAAAACAGAAATATTAAACCTACTGGAAGATAAGATGAGTAGAACACTTGAAAATGTAAGTGTAGAACAGGATTTTCTAAACAGAACTTCTCATACAAGAAATAACAATAAGAACTAACAAATGGAATTATATAAGACTAAAAAGTTTCTGTATAATGAAAGGATCAGTCAGAGAGAAGAGACAACCTACAGAATGGGAAAATAATTTCTCCAGCTATCCCACGGAGAACTAATATCTAGAATATATAAAGACCACAATAAATTAAATCATCTAAATTAAACACCAATGAAGATACAGTCAAGAGAAGTAAAGAGATAATTCACAGAGGAAGATATACATATGGTCAACAAATTCATGAAAAACATTCAACATCTCTGGCCATTAAAGAAATGCAAATTAAATCAATGCTAAGATCTCATCTTACTCTGGAAACTATGGCAATTATTAAGAAATCAAACAATAACAAAAGGAGACATGGCTGGGTAAAAAAGGAGCACCCTTACATTCCTGGTAGGAATGTGAGCTAGTACAACCATCATGGAAATCAGTATGTAAATTTCTCAACTTACTGAAATTAGAAATTCTGTATGACCCAGTTATCTCCCTCTAGGTATTTTCCCCCAAAAGGTTAAGATAACATACTACAATGACATATGCTTACCGATGTTTATAGCAACATGATTCATAATAACTAAACCCTGGAGGGACCTTGGACACCCATCAATAGACAATTGGATAAAGAAAACGTGGTATCCATCTATCTATCTATCTATCTATCTATCTATCTATCTATCTATCTATCTATAAAATGCAATACTACTCAGCTGTAAAAAATGACAAATTTGAGACATTTGTAGGAAAATAGATACAGTGGCTACAGCTGGAAAATATATGAATGAAATAAACCTGACACATAAACTTAAATACCATATGCTATCTCTCATGTGAGTGAGGCAAAGTACAAACAAAGAGAACAAGAAAGGATGGGATAGAAAGAGATGAGGATGGACTTCTTGCAAAAGAGAAGTGGTCCAAGGAACAGAATGAGGGTTAAAGAAGGGGGAAATAAGTAGAATAATGACCTGCCATGTACAGGAATCTAATAACCTCAGTGAATGTAAACACTGTATGCTATAACATGAGCTAAGATGAATAATATTAATAAGAATGAAAATCTGCCAGGTATGGTGGCTGATGCCTATAATCCCAGCACTCGGGAGGCAGAGACAGGAGGATCGCTGAGTTCGAGACTTGCCTGGGCTACACAGTGAGCTCAGGGCTAGGCTGAACTACAAAGTGAGACCCTGTTGAAAGAAAAGAAAAGAAAGAAAGAAAGAAAGAAAGAAAGAAAGAAAGAAAGAAAGAAAGAAAGAAAGAAAGAAAGAAAGAAAGAAAGAGAAAGAAAGAAAGAAAGAAAGAAAGAAAGAAAGAAAGAAAGAAAGAAAGAAAGAAAGAAAGAAGGAAAGAAAGAAGGAAAGAAAGAAGGAAAGAAGGAAAGAAAGAAGGAAAGATCACTTTAAGGGAGTTAAAGGAGGATGGAGAAAGGGAGAAGTAAGGGAAAGGACTTTAAAAAGAAACAAGCTGTAGTGTGTGCAAGTACCCATCTCCCAAGATTTCAAGCTGGTTGTACTGTTAACACGTGTTAATACAATTTTTAAACAGTAAAAAATAATTCCTAAAAGTTTTTTTCACCTGGAAATTGCTTCCTTCTGCCAAGGAAGTAGCAACACTGGGCACAGGAGGTCTCAGTTTGAAATGCATATAGACGGCTTGGGGACAGTCATCTCGAAGACACCCATTAAATGTACCCCACTTTATTTCTCTCAGCACTTGCACTCCATTTTTTTTTTTTTTTGCATGAGTCCAAATTAATCCTTTCCATGTCTCTTTTATGGAGGCACTCCTAAAAATTCTGAGTCAGTGAGCCTGCAAACTTATTTTTGAAGGGTGTGGTGTGTTCCTTACGACAGCCGTGGGGGCCTCACAGACCCAACCGGCTGATATTTCCAGCCTGGCAGTGTCTTCAGAACTGAAGATGCAGGGTGGGGCTGTGTGTGCCAAGAGCCACCGCAGGACTCCACGGCCTGCACTCAGTCCCAGGTCTGGTCCTGACTAGACCGAGCACGCTCCCTCCTCAGCGAACATGGCAACAAAAGACCAGGCATTGTTTACGCAGAGTATAATGAAAGTGAGGGCCAGGCCAGGGACGGGGCGGGGGGCGGGGCGCCTTCACGTGGCGTCAGCTTTATTTTACAATCACAAAAACGTCACAGCGCATCGCAGATCTATAACTTCACTGAAAATAAAAATAAATAAACAAAAGAATGAAAATACACTTGGCATTATTTTATCTTAGCCCGACAAGAGAAGTTGACCTTATTTTGTTTGTCTTCACTTTGTAGTAAGAGAATTGCAGTGACTTTCCATCACTGCCCAGGAGAACTATCTTCCGGGACCCTGCACTGGAGTTTTTCCTTGGGACACACTTCATGTAAACACCCAAAAGACAGGTAGGGAAGTGGTAAGTAGCCTCGCTCACCCCGGGGAAGACGCTCATGGGTCTGGGAGTTGGGGAGGAGGGTTCTGCCTTGAGTATCACTGGGGAAACAGGGTAAAGGTCAGTTGGGGTTTTTGTTTTGTTTTTGCCTGTACCGGAGACCACTGAGTCTTCCACTGAGCTATACCCCTCCCCCTTTTATTTTTAGACAGTCTCCCTAAGTTGTCCAGGCTGACCTCAAATGTGTGATTCTCATGCTGCAGCCCCCGAGTAGCTGGAACGATAGATGTGCCTGTGCTCAACAGGATGGCAAATGGTTTTGTAAACGGGAATTCTTTCTGGGTCCAGCTGCCCGGGCACATAATGGAAGTAGCTTGGCTTAAAGGGCTGCCATGTTGGAGGTGCTGACAGAGCGGAGCATCAAGGGAGGTCGTTTTCCTCTAGGGAGAGGCCTTTGTGGGTCACTCAGGGACCAGCACGTCCAGCTGCTCAAAGCAGAGGGCGCATGTTAAGGTAAACCACGGTCCTCAACAGTGACACCATGTGGCCGAGAGAAGTAAAGACCGCGCTAGACCCATAGCCAGCGTGTTAATCCCAGACTAACACTGTGAGCGTACTTCCGGAGAGAATTAGTTACTAAGGTTGGTGGAGGCTACAGCGGCTTCTTTCGGTAACAGGAGTTTGATCTGTTGGAACACTTCACGCTGCTTAGATATATTTTAAGGTAAAGGCAGCTTTACTCACATTTCTGAAAGCTTATAACTACAAAATAGTGTCTTTTGCAGGCTTGTTGGAACCCCCGAGCATCACTCCTGGCCGCTGGACATAAGGTTGGCTTCATTTCCTCTTTCCCTGCATGGTATGCCACTTCTTTTTCCAGAAGGAAAAGGGGATGAGTGGGGGACCCAAGTTATGTCTTTCAAATAGGACAACTCTGGGGTCAGAGTGTTTTTCTTTGAAGTTTGTTTCAACTTAAATTGCTCTACTTTTTTTTAATAGAGCTCTATAATTTTTTAAGACTTTCTGGGGGTTCATCCTGCTCACTATAGACTTCTAGATGGTGAAATGCTTTATTGCTGGGTTTATATCACCGGATCAGTTTCCTGAAACATTTTTAATGTATGGGAATATAATGGTGTAACTTAGTCGAATAGTTCATGTGGCTTAGAGTATAGGCCCCACTAGTGGAGACATTTTCTAGGCATGGAAGATAGAGTATATGGAAAAGAACCCCACAAAAACCTTTTCCAGTCAGGAAGTCTATGTGGCCAGAAAGAATCACAGAACACTCTTACGAACACACAGGGGGATATCTGAGCCAGTTTCATTGTCATCGCTGAATCTGAGAGGCATAAAGGCACACACAAACCACGAAGTCAGTAATCCATGAAGGCCAGGCACAGTAGCACACACCTGTAATCCCAGCGCTCAGAAGGTGTGCTGTATATGTAGGGAGGATTACAAGAAATAAAAGAAAGAGAGTCAGTAAGGGAGCATGATCATATGTGTTACTCCACGGTGTGTACTTTGCACAAGGAGGGACACTGGGTGCAGACGAATTAATCTATTGCCTTGAGATGTTAATTGATCCAATTCCCAGAAATATCAATTGTGCATCATGATGGTACATTCCAAACTGCAGATACAGAGCCAAACAATAATTAGACTTATGATTGATATTCAATGTATAAGGGTGGATATAGGAAATGTGGTGTATAATTTAGAGTAATGGGGCTGGGGGTTTAGCTCAGTGGTGCCATCGCTTGCCTTGCAAGTGCAAGATCATGAGTTCAATCCCCAGGATCATGGGAGAAAAAATAGAATAATAGTAGAACTCATAAACCCAGGGTCTATATGGGGCCCTGCAATCCATTCTAATTGATCATGATAAATTTCTGGGGGAATATAAATCCATGTAGGAAGTCATAACAAAGGAAACTTGGGCACAAATACCCAGCATTCTTCTCTGCCCACAGGGCTTATACATATAGAGCAAGTGATGACAGCAATCAGAGCAATGAACATATTTTCTGGAGTATGTGGGAGGCCTTGTTTTGTTACCAGCTTTCCAGCTTCCATAGTGTCTTTTGTATTTGCTCCCACATTATGAGCTTTGCCATCTGTGCAGTCATCACCTAAAGTGGTGTTTATTCCAGGGTCTGTGAAAAGGCTTGTAGCAGTGGGTCTGATGGTACCAGGCTCACCATGGGTCTCTCTCCTTTCTTCCTGGTCACACCTTGTGGGATGAAACCCACAGCAGTGTTCTATTGTCCGTCATCACACAAGCGTACCCTCATCCCCATGTTATTAGCTACACTGGGCCATCCTGCTTTCCTATTTGGACATCTTTTCAAAAAAATTCATGCTCTAGGTGCATCTATAAATTTACTTTTTTGCTGATGGAGTTCAAATAGATTGTATTTAATTTTTGCAAGTGTATTCAAAAAAATTTAAAGGAAAGGTAGCAAGAGCTAAAGGTGGCCATACTCCCACCACCCCCCCTTTCTTTTGAGACAGGCTCTCGCTTTGTAGTTCAGGCTGGCCCTGAGCTCACTATGTAGCCCAGGCAAGCCTTGAACTCAGCAATCCTCCTGCCTCTGCCTCCCGAGTGCTGGGATTACAGGCATGAGCCACCATGCCCGGCACCGTGGTATGTGGTATTGATTACTGGCGGGTGTGAGTCACCACACCCAGCAATATATGTAGTTACCGGGTATTTGATAACTCAGTACCTTGCGCTTGCGAGGCAGGCGCCAGAACCACTGAGCTAAATCTCCGGCCCCCCTTTTTATTTTTGTAACTGTGTTTTTAAGGAGAGATGGGCATGCTCCACTATTACTAGGCTTGTGGATTATAGGGAATGCCTCTAATATGTTTAATATCCCAGAGCTGAAAAAAAAGATAAAACTTTTCTAAAATATGAAGGACATTTTTTTTTTTTTTGAGACAGGGTCTCGCTTTGTAGTTCAGGCTGGCTCTGAGCTCACTATGTAGTCCAGGCAAGCCTCAAACTCAGCAATCCTCCTGTCTCTGCCTCCCGAGTGCTGGGATTACAGGCGTGAGCCACCATGCCCGGCGACTGAAGGACATTTTTAAATGTATATGGGATTCCCATGGCAGAAAAGGCAGACAAACAAGGTTACTGAACAGGTCTCACTTTTTTGCCACTATGGTAGGTAGCATGGATCATATCTAGAGGCCTGGAAATACTGTAATTACTCAAATAGTGGAATATAAGTGTGAATATAACACTATTCCCATTTGCCAAATTTCATTTTGTTGAAGTTCTCAAGGGTCCGGAATATGACAAGGGATGTGTTGGCAGGTAGGAGTTGATAAAACACTCTAGTCTGTGAGCAAGACAGTTGAAATCTTTTATTTGAGCTTTACTATTTTGATGGTGATATGAGCGTGACTGTCATGTTATATCAAAGGGACTAACACAAGCCGCCAGTACATCAGCTTGTTGATTACCATAGACCAAGGATTTTGGTAAGTTAGAATGAGACCTAATATGTCCAATAGAAAAGAGGGAAGAGTTGCCGGGCGTGGTGGCTCACGCCTGTAAT
The DNA here is from genome assembly GCA_004025085.1 of Thryonomys swinderianus. Lineage (NCBI taxonomy): Eukaryota > Metazoa > Chordata > Mammalia > Rodentia > Thryonomyidae > Thryonomys > Thryonomys swinderianus. The sequence goes on from PVIC010039597.1 coordinate 16,128, forward strand.
CCCAGCACTCGGGAGGCAGAGACAGGAGGATTGGTGAGTTCGAGGCTTGCCTGGGCTCCATAGTGAGCTCAGGGCCAGCCTGAACTACAATGTGAGACCCTGTCTCAAAAAAAAAAAAAAAAAGAAAAGAAAAGAGGGAAGAGTGAATTTGGATCACTTGCTGGAATCTAAGGAACAGATTAAATAAGGATGGTCTAAGGTAGCTTTTAGGTAAGAATAAACACATTTTCCATGAAATTAGTACATGTATAATTAAGGCATGAGCACCAGAATGGAAAGGCAAGTATCTGAGACTGAGAAAGATTATAAACAATCCGGATTTTATGTCTTAAAAGACCTGTATAGGGTCGGAGATTTAGCTCAGTGATCTGGCGCCTGCCTCGCAAGCGCAAGGTCCTGAGTTTGATCCTGGTAACCATACACAATGCTGGGCATGGTGACTCATGTCCACCAACAATCAATACCACATAAACACAGTGCCGGGCGTGGTGGCTCATGCCTGTAATCCCAGTACTCGGTAGGCAGAGACAGGAGGATTGCTGAGTTCGAGACTTGCCTGGGCTCCATAGTGAACTCAGGGCCAGCCTGAACTACAAAGCGAGACACTGTCTCAAAAAAAAAAGGGGAAAAAAGAAGAAGACCTGTATACCCAGAAAGCACGAATATGTTTAGTACACCATGAAATTAGCAATGATGAATATCACAGCTATATGAAATTCTTTGTCCTTTAATTTTAGTTTTGTATAAAGAGCATCCTTTTAATAAAACGTTATTCTTTTCTCACAGAAGATGTAGCTTTTAGATCATCACCAATGTAAATATCACAATAAAGTTTAACAATGCACATGAGGCTACGTCTCTTATAAGCTATGGAAAGCACTGCATTGCCCTAGCAAACAAAGGCTGGAAAATATTTCCAGGAAGCTGCTCTTCTATGA
>PVIC010039598.1:0-16480 GCA_004025085.1 Thryonomys swinderianus
CTCAGCGCCGCCTCTCAGTGCCAGCTGCGTGCGGTGGGAGCCAAGTCGTGTTGAGAGTCCTGCAGACGGGGCAGAGAGCCCGTGAGATTCTGGGCACCGCAGCGGGCCCGGCCCAGCGGCGTCTCCGGTAATCCTGTGGCTTCCCGACACAGGAACCAGCCGCAGGGACGTCCGGAGCCCCGCACATGTGTTTCCTGCCTCGGAAAACGCTCTCAGGGCGGCGAAGGCCCGGCCGGAACAGGGGCCTATCTTCCCCTCCGGCCTCTGCAGGCTCCCTGCACCGAGCCAATAAGTTTCGCGTGATAAGTTTCGTTCAACAGAAGCGACACAGCTGGGATCACAGTGCAGAGAAGCGCAGAACGGAGCAGGATGTGGGTGCGTCCTGCCCGGGGGCCCCGGGGGCGCAGGGGCTGAGGGCTGTGCAGGCCCCAGGGCGCGGGGAGGGCCTGTGGTCACACTGGCGCTTCCAGACCCTTGGCTCGGCGGGTGCAACGGGGCCGAAGCCAGACAGGACGCCCCCCGTCTGGACAGGGGTTCACGGGAGGGTCTCGGTGGGTCTGGACTCGGGAGACGTCGGGGCTCCCGGGGCCCTGATCTAATCCGGGCTGGGGGTGCAGCTCCGGGGTACACAGCTGCACTGGCATTCCCGAGGCCCTGCTTTCCATCCTGGCCGTGGCCAAATAAAATAAAAATTTTAAAAATAGACAGAGTCTAAGTAAAATAACTACTAGATAAGCAAAGTAGAAGTAAAATAAAATCAGTTCAGTTAAACCGGCTGTGTTAGTGCCGGGCACGGTGGCTCACACCTGTCATCCCAGCACTCGGGAGGCAGAGGCAGGAGGATTGTTGAGTTTGCCTGGGCTCCATAGTGAGCTCAGGGCCAACCTGAACTACAAAGCGAGACCCTGTCTCAAAAAAAAAAAAAAAAAAAAAGGGCTTTGTTAAGCTAAAAACAAAATGGTCTTCATAACCAAGTGTCATGGTGGCTTCACTGGAATTTCCTAGGTTTCTTCTCCACCAGGGGTGGTGGTGTCAGGATTATTGCTCTGATCATTAACTGCGATTTGTCTGTTTAGCAGATTATTAAATTCTGGGTGTGTCTGCAGATGATTGACATGTAGGCCAGCAAACAGAGACGTTGGTTCTGCCCATCAATAGCATATTAAATTCTGGGTGGGTTTGCAGATGAATGACGCACAGACGAGCAAATGGAGATGAAGCCCCACTGCGGAGTGGATGTCCCCAGATGATTGACATACAGGCCAACAAATAGAGGTGAAGTCCCACCCCAGATGTGGGGGACACCCACCAATGGCATGTTAAAGTGCGGCTGCGTCCGCAGGTGATTGTCATACAGGTCAACAAATCGAGATGAAGTCCCACCCCGGATGTGGGGGACACCAACCAATGGTTTGTAGACTAGATGGAACAAAGCGATTCAGAAGACGGAAGTGCTGCCATCTTTCTACAATGGCACCCTGGTCTTCGCCACTCCCTTTGGACGGTGGTGTTTTTTCCTTCAGGTTTCTGCCACAGATTCTCCCGTCTTCTGGCACAGACTGCAGCGCTTTGCCAGCCTTTGACTTCGCCTGGGTGCCCCCCACCCTCTCCAGCACGCAGACCACCATCGAGTTCTGCCCGCTCTGAGGCCAGAGAAGGTCCTTGGCCCTGTTCTGCGACCGAGCCCGATTGCGGACCCGGCGACGCCGCATCCCCGAGGAAAGCTCGAGAAACGGGGCCTGGGCTTGGAATCCCCCCCCTGCCCCAGAACTCTGGAAGGCCGAGGCGGGAGGGTTCCAAGGTCGAGTTCAGCCTGGGCCGCTTGGTAACCAAACAAGGCCCTGCCTCAAAATATGAAGTAATATGTGGCCAGGGATGCCGCTGAGGGTGAAGGCCTCAGGTCCAGGCTGCACTGCCGCGTGCACGTGCACACACACACACACACACACGTGCACACACGCGTGCACACACAGGGGAAGCCCTCGCGTGCGGCTGCTTGCGTGCAGGCCGAGAGGCACCGTGGCGGTGCAGCGCGGCGCTCAGGCTGCCGGGCGCCCGGGAGGAGGGTCGGGGGGTAGCGAAGCCGATGTGGCCCCGCTTCCTCGGGAGCAGGAGGCCGGGGCTTCTGCTTCCTGAGCCGGGCGTCACCCGTCCGGCCCACCCCTTGCAGGCCGGCTTGCGAACGCCAAGGGGAACCCGAAGGGGAACCGCGCGGCTGCTGTGGCTGCGTCTGGCAAACGCGCCGCCCCCGGGCAGCGCCAGACCCGGCTCAGAGGGCGAGTGGCGCCTGGGGCCCGCGGAGCTGCCGCTGCTTCCAGATGTGCCGCGGGCGCCGCGTGACTCACCGTCCCGTGACTCGGGCCCCACGCCCCGGCCAGGCCGCGCGGGAGGCGGCGGAGCGTGCGCCCGGGCTTGGCTGGCGCGGGGCCGGCCTCGCTTCGCCCCCTTTGCCGCGCGTCGGGTGCTTTTGGCTTTTGAACCTCCGAAGATGTGCGGGAAGCTCGCGGGCGGCTTCGGGGGCTCAGCGTGGGGGGCGGAAGGGGGCTTTCAAAGCAGGTGAGAAACGGGAAGGCGCTGGGGATTTTCTCTGTGCGTGATTAGTACCAAATGCTTTCTGGATTCCCGGCTGCAGAAAACCTACTATTTGAAATGAAACATTGGAACAACAGATTACATGGGCAAGACCAAAGACACGAAAGGGATTTCTTCAGTGGGAGCGGGATAGTCCCGTAAATATGATCATCTTGGGGCCACTGGGGTCTCACGCATACAGTCCACTGGGAGGTGGGACATTTTGTCTCCCCAAAAAGTGTGTACTCAAGTGGGACTTCCAGGGAGAGGGTGTTAGATTAGTCACAAGGGTGGAGGCTCAGGAATGAGCTCAGAGGTCCCGGAGAGCGCTCTGTCGCTGTGCCACGTGAGGACACAGCGAGAAGGCGCCACAGGGACCCACGGAGCAGCCTGCCACACGCGGGCTCTGCCACACCCGGACCGGGGGCCTCGGCCTGCAGGACGGCCCCGAGGTCTGCCGGGTGCAGCCACCTGGGCTGCAGGGTGCACACGGGGGCCCCGACGGACAGAGACGGACAGACAGTGCCGTGGGCCTCGGCCTGCAGGACGGGCCCCGAGGTCTGCCAGGTGCAGCCGCCCGGGCTGTGGGTGCACACGGCGGCCCCGACGGACGGAGACGGACAGACAGCGCCGTGGGCCTCGGCCTGCAGGACGGGCCCCGAGGTCCGCTGTGTGTCAGTTAGTTTTGTGAGCGCAGGGACGTGAGCCGTGGCCCCGGCCCTCGCCCGTCTCTGACCGACCGCACAGCGCCTGGGCAGCCCGGCACCTCCCGCCCCGACCGCGGCCCCTGACTTTCCCGCCACCCTTAGTCCTCTGCAGACCCTCGACTTCGAGGGCGTCTTTCCTGAAGACAGACTGAGTTTTGTCCCTTCGTCTTGAGCACGGGAGACATGGAATTAGATTCACAGAACCCCAGAGAGGGTCCAGGCGAAGGACGGGATGTGATGGCGGGTTCTCTGCACCGTCACTGCCCGCCCCGGGCACCCGCCGTCCTCCAGCTGCTGTCCACGCCCCTGGGTGTGCACACACGTCTGTGTGCCTACGTCCCTCCGCGGCACTGTCTTCTGGGTCGTGTGTCGCCAGTCCGTGTGCGTGTGCGTGTGTGATCCGCCTGGTCCTGTGTCCGTGGATCAGTCACGTACGGACCTCCGTTTACCCATGGTGCGTCCACCTCTGCCCAGCCACGTCCCTCTGCCTGTCTGCATCTGTTACATGTTTATCTTTACTTTCTGTCTGTCCTTCCGTGTACACCATCTGTGTTTCTAGGACATCATCTAAGTATCTGTCATCCATGCATATTGGTATCTGTCTGTCTATACATCTACCTATGTAACTTAGCTATCACCCATCTATATATCCATATAGCTATCTATCCGTTTGGCTGTCTGTCTATCCATCCATCTTATGTACCTTACCTAACATCCATCGATATGTCCACATAGCTATCTGTCTATCCGTTTGTGTATGTGTGTGTGTCTCTGTCTGTCTATCATCTACCTATGTTCTATGTATCTATTCTATCATCTATTTGTGCATATATCTGTCCAGTCTATCCATCCACGTATGTATCCCTCTGTCAGTCCATCCATCCATCCATCCATCCATCCATCCATCCATCCATCCATCCATCCATCCATCCATGTATCTTCCCATGTACCTTCTCTATCATCCGTCCATATATCCATATAGGCATCGGTATCTGTCTATGTTCTGTGTATCTATTCTGTCACCTATTTGTGCATCTGTCTGTGCTATCCATCCATCATGTACCTGTCTGTCTGTCTGTCTGCCTGTCTATCTGCTTCCGTCTGGTGGACTCCAGGCTCTTACCTGTCCGTCCCGTTGGCCAGCCTGTCCTCCCCCGTGCCCGTGTCCTCACCAGGGACCCGCCTCCCGCCGCCACCCTCTCCCCCCTGACCACGTGCTCGTGCCTGCTCCGTGCCCGCCACCGACACGCGTGCTCACGCTCACACGCACTCCTGCGGGGTCACGCCAGCGGGGCGTGCTCTCCCTGGGCGGTGGCCTGCTTTGCAGGGGCCCGGCCGGGTGTCCCCACCTTCCCCGGGCGGGGCACCCCGGGCACCCCGTGTGTCGTCCTCCCGCCGGGGCGCCTGTCCGCGGCTCCCGGAGACGCCGCCGTGACACGCGTGTGCCCCCGGAGCAGCCCCGGGGGCCGGTGGGGCCAGGTGCGTGGGCCCTGCCTGGGCGCCGCTTCCCCTGCATGGGCCGTGTCTTCCCGCCTCCCCGTGCCCGCCCGGCTGGCACGCCCGCAGGAAGCCGGGACCCTCCGGGGCACAGCCCTCCGGCGAGCCCCGTTTTCCCCCCCGTGTCTTCTCTCCCTACACACTCTTTTCCGGAGAAAAAGAAACCCGGTATCTTGGGTCAGAGAAAGTCAACAGCGCGGCCCCAGCACCACGGGCCCAGACACTCTGCCTCCTCCTGGCAAAGTATGGGCCAGGCCCAGCCCGGACAGGGGAGGAAAGGGGGGCTCTGACAGGGGTGAAGAAACTTCCACACTTTTCTTTTCTTAATGAGACAGCGTCTCGCTTTGCAGTTCCGGCTGGCACTGAGCTCACTCTGAAGCCCAGGCGAGCCTCGCACTCAGCAACCCTCCTGCCTCAGCCTCCCGAGTGCGCGGGGAGGAAATTTCCACATGTGCCTCGTGGTTTTGAAAGCAGGCCCGCGCCGAGCCGCACCCTGGACGGGGCTCCGTCTGGGGGCGGCGGGGGTGCCGGGCCTGTGGCACGTGACTGATTCTGCACAAGGCCGGAAGCTCAGAGCCTGAGTTCGTGTGGAAGCAGCACCTGTGTAGAGAGGTTCAGGAAGATGAGGCCACCCGGGGTCCCCCGGGCCCTGAGGCCAAAGGCAGCCTCACGAAAGGAGACGCACGCTCAGAGGAGAAGCCACGTCCAGACCCGTCGATGGGGCGGCTGCTCAGGGCCGCGCGGAGTCCTGGAAGGAGGCAGAGGCAGGAGGGTCTCCGCTGGAGCCCACACGGGGAGCCCAGTCCACGGGACTCCTGGGGCTCAGCACGCCGAGCTCCGGGCAGGAGAGGGGGGGTGTCTGCCGTGTGGGGCCCCGGGTTGGGTTCGTTTGAACCAGTGGTCCAGACGCCCCCGCCCCCCGGCAAGGGCTGCAGGACAAGCTGCGGAGGGTGCGCGGGGGCTGGAGCTCGGCCGATCGTGGGACTCACTCCTGCCTCGCGCCAGCGACCCCAGAAGAGGCCAAGGCAGAGGGGAGAGCCGGGAGGCCGCGGGGCGCCTGTGCCCGGTGGGACTGCCGGTGTGGCCGCCCGCGCGGACCTCCGTGCCCACGGCCTGGCAGCAGGCCCCGCAGCGCCCGCCGATGACTCGCTGGCTGCGGCTGACGCGGGGTCCGCACGGCGGCCCGTGGGCTCCGCCGGTCTGAGCGCTGCGTTCGTGCCTCGCGGGGTCCGGCCTCCTGCGCGGGCCCGGGGCTGCTGGGCGGCCCGAGGCTGGTCTCGGACGGAGCAGGGTGTGCGCAGCAAAGGGCGGGCCGCGCCCGGCCGGCCTCCGGTGAGCAGGACCCGCCCGGCCCTGGCAGTGGCCCTCGGGCTCCGCGCCCGGTCACTGGCGGTGTTTCTCTGCAGGGAGCACAGCGACGTCCGCCTCTCACGCTCTTCCGGGCCGCCCGCTAGATGGTAGGTCCGTAGCAGACAGACAGACAGAAGACGCCTAGGCGGACCCCACGGTCCGGTCTTCGTTTGCTTCGCAGCCGCAAGAAGGCCGACGTCCTCAGCTAGCGGGCCTGGGCCGCGGGCCTCACTCGCAGATGGCCCGGTGAGGCTCGGCGGTGACTGTGGCCACAGCTTGGCCCCCGCCCGCCGTGGCCGGGCGGCAGGGAAGGAGGGCGGCTGCGCGCGCCCCGCCGCTGTTGATATGAAAGGGATCCCGCCGGCACGTCACGTGGAGGGCGCGGGGAAGCCGGGGTCCCTCCGACGGGTTCCACCCTGCCGCGCCCTCCGTGGAAACGGCTGTGCAGCCGAGGAAACGCAGCGCTTAGGAAACACCAGAAGCCACAGCCAGGCGCGTGGACGGCAGGGCGCTGGCTGCCCAGGCCCGTCCGTCCGGGAACAGAAACAAAAACGTCAGGGAACCGGCGGGGCCCCCGTGGGCCTGTGCTCCTGTCAGCTCAGGGCCGCGGCGGGCTGTGCCCAGGACGCACCCGGCTCCCAGGCTCCAGGCTGCTGCACAACGTGGCAAAGACGGGGTGGAATCGGGCTTCCACGGCCAGTGTGGACCGGCAAAGCATAAGCCTTTTTATTATTATTATTATTTCGGGGGGGGTTATTGTTGTTGAAGGCAGCGTGGATGAACTGGAGAGTCCGCAGGGCAGTAACGTGGCCTCGGAGGTGGGTGTGAACCTCTGTCCTCTCCACCCATCGGGTTTACCTCACGGTGCCAAAGTGGCTGCAGAGCTCCAGCCCGCACGAGCCCCATGGGGACCCCAGGGCTGGGTGAGGCCTGTGCTGATGGGCCTCGCCTGTGCCCATGGACCTCGCCCTGTGCCCATGGGCCTCCCCTGTGCCCACGGGCCTCCCCTGTGCCCACGGGCCTCGCCCTGTGCCCACGGGCCTCGCCTGTGCCCACGGGCCTCTCCCTGCCGGGCTCCGCAGACTGTACCGAGGGAAAGTACCAGGGCAGAGGACAGGCTCGGGCGCCAGGGATAGGGCAGGACAGGGCCACCCGCGGCGCTGCCCAGCGGGGCTTCCCGCACCCGGGGCACCGCGCCTGGAGCCGCCAGGAGAGAAGGACGAGCCGCCTTCAGCGCCCACCCCGGGGCGGGCCTCCCGCTCGGCGGCCGGGAGGGGCCGAGGCCGCCGCGGACCGAGCAGCTGCCGGGCGGAGCCGCGGGCGGGACGGCGGCCGAGCGCGGTGACTCAGGCGCTTCCCGGCTCCGCCCGGCGGCTCAGGGCAGGGCGGGGCGGGGCGCGCAGGGGTCGGCGCCCGGGGAGGCCGAGGCAGCGGGGTCGCGAGCCCCGGCCTGCGGGTCCCCACCGCGCCGCTCCCGCCCCTGCCGCCGTCTCCCCCCGCCGCGCGCTCGGCTCGGGGACCCCGGGAGGGGGCGGGGAGGGGCGGGGCTGCGTGGGGACCGGACGGAAACGGCAGCGGCCCCTCGGGGCGGGGCGGGGGGACGGGAAACTTTGCCCGGAGAACCCGGAGGCGCCCCCGCCTCTCTCCGGGACCCGCGGCTTCGCGCGCTCCGGCGGCCGGAGGCCGAGGCAGGGTGGTCCCCGCGGGGCGAAGGGAGGCCCGGCTGGGCTCGGAGCGGGCGTCCCGCCCAGGGGTGCGCAGCGGGGATCCCCGCGGCCCTCCCTCCAGGCCCCTCCCTCGGGCCCCGCCTTCCCGGCCGCCGCCCGCGCAGGGCTCCCGGGACCGCCCGCCTGCCCCGCGCCAGCACCATGGCGCGCCCGGCCGCCCTCGCGCTGCTCTTCGCGGGGCTCCTCGGCTCCCTGGTGGGCGCGCAGCGCGGTGAGCGACCGCAGGGGCCGCGGGGGACCCCAGGCCGCGGGAGGGGACCCCAGGCCGCGGGAGGGGACGCGGGGACCCCCAGGCTCCGGGAGGGGACCCCCAGGCCGCGGGAGGGGACGTGGGGACCCCCAGGCTCCGGGAGGGGACCCGGGGGACCCCCAGGCCGCGGGAGGGGACCCGGGGGACCCCACACTCCGCGAGGGGACCCGGGGACGCCAGGCTCCGGGAGGGGACCCGGGGGACCCCCAGGCCGCGGGAGGGGACCCGGGGACCCCACACTCCGCGAGGGGACCCGGGGACCCCAGGCTCCGGCAGCGGGCAGGACAGGGTCCGGAGTCTGCGGGGGGCGCACCGCAGGCCGGCTTGGCCGCGGGTCCCAGGACGAGGCGGGGCGCACGGCCGGGACCCCGGTTGCTGCCCGCCTCTGCGGCCCCGGAGCGGCCCGCGGGGAGGCGCCGAGCAGACGGCGTCCGGCTCCGTCCGGCGGGCTCCAGGCGCAGACGCCGGCCTTTGTCTGCCCGGGGCGCAGGGAGCGTCCGCCGGGCCGGAGCCGGAGCCGGAGCCGGAGCCCGCCGGGCAGGGTGGGCCGATCCGCCCCCGCCTGTTGCGCGCCCGCCCGCCCCGGGGCCGCCGCGGGAGCCGAGTCCGCGCAGCCGCAGCCGGCGGAGGGAAAGCCCGCGGGCCCCCGGGCTGGGTCTGCGCCTCCTCCGCTCGGCTCCGCGGGCCCGTCGTGGGGTCCGGGGGTCGGAGCGGGGGCCCGGGCCACGTCTCCGGCCCCTTCCCCTTGTGTCGAGAGCGGATCCGGCCGCGCCGAGCCGCCCGCGTGGCGTCCTTATCTGAGACCCTCCTGCCTCAGCCTCCCTCCAGGCGCAGCCCCGCCCCGGGCCGGCGCAGCGAGGCCCGCCGGAGGCCCAGGCCGAGGCCCGCAGCGGCGGAGCCAGCAGCCCCGAGCCCGAGTCCGGCCCCGGCTCCGGTGCAGACCGGCCGCGGCTTCCTGCGCTCTGCGTTTCTGCAGGGCCGCGGTGCCTGCTTGGCACGCGCCGGGGAAAAACAAAAATAAAAATAAAATTAAAGCGGGCAGGGCCTGGAGGGAACAGCTGGAGAGGCGCGTGGGTCCGTCTTGTCCGTCCGTCTGTCCGTCCGTCCGCCTGTGGGGGCTCCCACCATGGGCTGGGGTCCCCAGCCTCGGGCGCCCCGTCCGCGGGGTGTAAAGCCCGACGTGGGCCCCGGCGTGTGTGCCCGTGTGCAAACGTGCGTGAGATCTTGGCTCGCCACACAAAGTACTTGCACCTTCTTACCGATTTTTTGTGTGTTTATTTTCTTAATGTGGAGACAGGGTCTCGCTGAGTCAGTCGAGCTGGGCTAGAGCTCAGAGGGGTCCTCCTGCCTCAGCCTCCCAGCGTGCTGGCAAGGCAGGCGTGTGCCCCTCGGCCTGGATGATTCCATCTGTTAAACGGAAAAAATAAAGTAGGAAGAACCGGGTGTGGTAACTCACGCCTGTGTCTTCTGCTGGGAGGCAGAGGCAGGAGGATTCCCAAGTTCTAGCCCAGCTGGGGTATGGCAAAGATTTAGAAAGATCCCATCTCGGAAAACAAGAACAGCAAAACAAAACAAACGCCTGAAACAGCAAACAAAGACAGATCTCCAGACACGCGAGCCAGGACGGCCGGGCGCCTGTTCACTGCTTTCGAATCCGACTTGCTCAGTTTTGTTTTTGTTTTGGTTTAAGGAAGAAATGTAGTTGACTCTGTTTTGTGGATTTTCTTTGCCGCCCTTTTTAGTTTGTGACTTTGAACCCGTGAGTCCCTGCCCATATTACTTTGGCCGTGTGTGTGTGTGTGTGTGTGTGTGTGTGCGCTTTTTCGTTTTTGTTTTTTCTTTGAGACAGAGTCCACTGTGGGTCCCAGGCTGGCCTCAGTCTCGCAGAGACCCTCCGGCCTCAGCCTCCCGAGTGCATGGAGGCCCGGTGTGCCCCCCGCCCGATCCTATCTCTTTCAAACGGTTTCTGGGGTCTTTGGGGTTGCACTGTCTCCTAGGTGACGGTTGCTAAGTGACCCCAGAGTTTGCTTTGGTGAGTTTACAGCCTCCGAGGCCGAGCCCTTTCCGGCCCGGGATTCCCCTGATAGCCGCAGGGGTGGGGCGCCTTTGCCCGGGCTTAGGGTGAGTCATGCGGGTCTCCCTGTGAGTCACGCTGCTGAGGAGGCCCGGGCTGGGGTTTCCGCCCGAGCCCTGGCTTGGGGCCTCTTTGCTGACAGGGACGGGGCTGCCGGGGAAACAGGGCGGCCGGCGGCCGGGCGGGGGCTGCACGGCACGCCGGGAGGCTGAGGCGGGAGGGTCTCAGTGGAGGCAGTTTCAGTAGCGCCTGTCTCAGAGTGAGCCCCTGGGGGGACGCAGGCCTTCAGGAGCCGGGCGCTCTCCCTGGGGGTCTTTCCTCCCGCAGCGGCTAAACGGGGGCAACCTGGGCCCGGTGCCGGAGGAGGACGGAGGAGGACCGCGCTTTGTTTTGTTTTGTTTTGTTTTGAACAAGAAGAAAGCCCGACAGGCTGCCCCGGCCCTGGCGCCCTCCCCGCCCTTCTGCGCCTCCCGGGCCCCGGTGGCTCTTTCTCCTCACTCTGACTCCCCTCCCTCGCCGCGACCTTCGATGATGTGACCGTTTCCTAGGCCCCTCCGAAGCACCTCCGTCCCGTCCTGCGGCCGCCCGCGTCTCGGGGCCCAGCGGTCGGCACGTCCGGGGGTTCCCTCCCCTGCAGGATTCTGCCCACGGTGACGTTTTAAATTTTTCCAAGTGCTTAGGAGTCCGCGGCTGCCGTCCCGGGTGCCCGCGCGGTCGGTGTCCGTGCGGGACGGAGCTTCCGTTTCGTTTCCCGCCGCCCCCCCAGCCCCCCACACCTCGGGGTGACGCCCCGTCTGTCACAGGCCATTTTCTGGCCTCTCGAAACAACGGAAACATAGTGTCCCTGTGCAGCGCGGACGCGGACGGGGTCTTTGGAACTGCGGCTTCAGCCGGGTCTCTGGGGCGTGCGGGGCGCCTGCTCCACCCCTCAGCTGTACGTACGCCGGGGACATACGTGTTCGGGGAACACGGGGTCGTGCTGAGTCCCCCAGGCTGGGCCTCAGCCTGGGATCCTCCTGCCTCAGCCTCCCGAGGGGCTGGCACGCCCAGCTGCAAGCCTGCGTGTGGTCTCGGGTGCAAATGTTTTCAGCCCGAAGCTCCCTGAGTTTTGTGGCTCTGGGTCACCGAGCCGGGACCTGAGGAAACACGGATTCCGCGTGTCTGCGGGCAGCTGCGTGTCTGAGCTGTTTTATTTGCACGCGGGTCTCCAGGGCCGCCCGTGTTCCTACGCGTGATGTTCGCGTGTCCTTCTTCGGGGCAGAGCCGTACTCCGCCGCAGGGACGCATCGCGTTTCCTCGGTGTGCCTGCTGAAGGGCACGGCCGCCTGTGCGCTGCGGGAGCGGAGCCGCCGTGAGCACCGGGGTCGCCGTGGCGTGACGGCCTCCACGCAGGCCCCTCGCGGGCCCGACCCCGCCATGCTCCTGCGTCCCGGCCCCTCGGGAGGACGAGCCGCCCCTGGGGGCTCCGCCCGGCCCCTTCGCACGTGCACACGGGTCCACGCGCTGAGCACGCCCAGGCCGGCACGCTCGCAGACACGCACCGGCACACGCGCACACAGACACGCTCGGGGACCCTCGGCACTCACACGCCCACGAGGGTCCCGTGTGGCCCGGCGCCGGCGCTGACGTCCCCGCCTCGACCCTCGCGAAACGTTTCATTTTGACACGGGGTCGTGCGCACTGGTGGAGTTGCCGGGCTGGACGTAGACCTGGCATCCCCCTGCCTCAGCCTCCCAGAGAGATTTTATCCCTCCTCCCTCCCTCCCTCCCTCTTTACTTTGTGATGTTGAGGAACTAATGCAGAAAATTCGCACTAGGCTCCATCGCAGCCTCTGGTCTCTATTTCGAAGCAGGCTCTCGATACGTTTTCCAGGCTGGGATGCAACGGAGACCCTCCCGCCTCAGCCTCCCAGTGTGCCGAGTTCACAGCTGTGCGTGCCCAGGGCCCCTCTCCCCCTCCAGGCACGCGGGCACCTTCCCCACGCGTCGTTTGTAACGCTTCGGTCTGAGGTTCGGGACGTTCCCGGGCCCAGAGGTCGTGAGTCCGTGTCCGGGGAAAGTCCACAGCGACGCCGGGGTCGGCGAACAGGCGTCTGAGCGCTGCCGCCGCCGTGGGCGCTTCTGACCCGGGCGAGGGCCTGAGGCACGCGGAGCGTCGGGCCCGAGATGTGGAAACCGAGCAGGCGCATGAGCCGGGAGCAGAGAAACTGTGGGACACATTTGCCGTGGAATATTACGCAGCCCCGAAAAAGGAGGGAGCCCGTGTGCGGGGGCCACACGGGGGGAGGCGCGGGGAGTTCCGCCGAGGGGCGGGCGCTGGGCGCGGGGCACACGCCCTGCGGGGCTCGGGGACGCGGGCACTCGAGGGAGAGTCTTTCCCGGACAGAGAAGCCCCAGCTGGGGTCGGGCGGAGGGGACGCTGGGGGTCGTGTCGGGGACAGAGACACAGCGGTGGGTGACGCCGGAGCCTGCGGCGGGCGTCTGCTGAGCCCGAGCACACGTGTCCGCACGTGTGCACGCATGCTTCTGCTCGGCAGCCCGCAAGGCCTGCAGCACAAGTGTGCACACCAGGCCACAGCCGCCCCGCACGCGTGCACACCCACTACCACGTGTGCTCCTGCACGCTTGCACACGGACACAGGCCTCACACAGAAACTGGCACGTCCGCAATGCACGGTGCGGGCACGGGTCACACCCGTCGCCGCGTACGCACCCCTGCGCGTGCTGACACGGGGCGAGCGCACACGTGTGGACTGAGACACACACAGGCCACCCGGGGCCGCTGCCTCCGCGGGGCGCACACACGCACGCTCACGGGCACGGCACGGCCCACACGCCCTCTGCCCGCCGCGTGTGCAGGGTGCGGCACACGCTGTCCCCGCGCAGCACGCCTGCACACGTGGATCCCGAGGGGCCGGTGGCTCAGCCGCTTCCGCCCTCGGCCCCCTGACGCCCCTCCCCCTCCCTCCCTCCCCCCACAGATGACGACTTCAACCTGATGGACGCGCTGGGTGAGTCACGCACGGGCCGCTCGTCCCAAAGTGGGAAGCGGCGGGTCGGAGGGAAACACGGGGCGAATTTGAAAACCTTTTTAAAAACCGTAAAACGCACCACCGCACGGGCCTCCACCCCACTTTCAACGCACTTACGGGTCATTCTCACAGTGATCCGCAGCCCCCCCACCCCCGCACAGGCTGCGGAGGAGACCCTCCTGCCTCAGCCTCCTCCTCGTGACCTCTCCTTTGTGCCTGTGTCTTCTCTTCCGTCTTTCGCGAGGACGCGGCTGCTGGATTCGGGAAGGAGGCTGAGGCAGGACGGTCTCCTCTCGGGATCCTGTTTGCATTCCGAGGTTCGGGGCGCACCCGGATTGTAGGGGGCGCTGTTCATTCCTCGTCCGGACTGTGGCTCTTCGAGAGAGTCCGGAGTCCGGAGCCGTGGAAGCGCAGGGCCCGCGGAAGCAGGCGTCTCCCGAGGCCCAGCCGGCTCGGCCCTGCCAGGGCAGCTTTTCCCTCACCGGATGATCTTGTTTTCTTTGCAGGTGAACATGAGCAAAGCACTCCGGCCCCCAAGAAGCCCTCTGGCGGTAAGAAACGCGCGCCCCCGGTTTGGAAAGAGAAAGGGGGCCCCTCCCCCAGAAAGCAGGCCGGCGCCACGCGAGAGGGGGAGCCCTCAACACCCCGAGTCCGCGCCCTGCCCCGAGAGCAGGCTGGTGGCCGCGTGCCCGGGCGGGCGCGGAGGACGGGAGGGGCCCAGGCGGGGTGCTGAGCCCCCGCTTCTGCCGCCGCAGGCGATGACTTCGACCTGGGAGACGCCGTCCTCGACGGGGGACACGGTGAGTAGCTCGTGGAGGGCCCCGCCAGCCGCGGGCCCTGCCCCCGGGAGCCCCGGCCGACCCTGTCCGCTCTGCGCCCGCAGCTGACCCGGAGCCTCCCAAGCGGCCGGACCCGAAGCCGAAGCCACAGCCCAACGCGCCAGGATCCTCGGGTGAGTCCGGCCCGGGTCCCCGGCGCCGCGGGGAAGCGTCATGGCTCCCCCACTCCGGGGAGCGTCCAGACCTCGGAGTTGTCAGGACCCTGCGTCGTGTGTGTGTGTGGGTGTGTTTCCGTATCTCTTCTTCTTTTTCCTTTTTTCGGTTTTTCAAGACAGGGTCTCGCTTCGTAGTTGAGGCCGGTCCTGAGCTCACTGTGTAGCCCAGGCGAACCTCGAACTCACAGCAACCCTCCCGCCTCTGCCTCCCGAGTGCTGGCATGCCAGGCGGGAGCCACCGAGCCCGGCTCCGATTTTTTTTTTTTTCTGGTGCTCTTTATTCTCGCCTTTCTACTTTCTTCGCACTGTGAGGAAAACAATAAAACTTTCTTATTTCACGGCTTATACCTGTGAATTGATGTACAGGGTCGGGACGTCTTGCCCAAAAGCCTTTCCCTGGCGATAACAATCCTTCTCTTCTCATCGTTTCTCTGTAGAGATTTCCTGCTCTTATTCATTTGTGGGGCTGTATCTTTAGGTTCATCCAACATCTTTGTGACTTTAACAGAGAAAGGGTTTTTATGCATTTTCCCTGGTGTCTGCCTTAGGGAGGAAGGCAAGTGTAATTCCTTTGCCTTTCGCTCGCTTTCTTAGCTTTTTCTGTCAAGATAATCAAATTGTTTCTAATTTCTTAAACGTTTCCTTCTGGACCATATTTACATTTTCTCTATATACTTTAGTCGTATTCCTGTTGTCTTGCTTTGGTGAGAAAACTTAGGACTGACAGAGAAATGGATGATTTTCATTCTTGAATTGAAGCCAAAGTCTAAAGAGATTCGTCTGTACACAAAAATATTTGTCTTTTTTTAAAAGCAGATCAGACACTTGGTCTGTCTTTCTCTCTTTTCTTTTTGTATCAGTACCTAGGACCTTCTCACAGAACAACATGCCCAGCCTTCTTTTCTTTGCGCTTTTTAAAGTTTTGACAGAAAGTCTCACTAAATGGTTACGTTGTGACTTTGAACTTGAGACACTCCTGCCTCAGCCTCCCGAGTGCCGGGATGACAGGCGTGGGCCACCTTTTCCAGGTACAAAGTATCTTTTCATTCTGATTCACTTTCTTTTCTTAAACAGGAAAAACACATAAAGTTTCATCGGGGGGGGTGAGTTGGTCAGTACAGATGGTCATCTTACTGTTCTTCTCATTTTAACTCACGGATGTGGACAGGTTATACATAAAGGACTGAGTTTGTATGAAGCATCTTCTTGCATTCATCAAATAAACTCTATTTAGCTACCAGCCCGTGATGATACACGGACAGATTAAATTTGGTGTGTATCAGCTAGGTACAGGTGTGTAACCAAAAAAAAAAAAAAAAAAAAATCCTCAACCTGTTTTTTCTGATGGCTTTGGGTTGGGCTTACTGAAAAATCAGAAAAAAAAATCACTCTGTGGTTCCAGTTTCTTTTTTCCTTCTCTTTCCTCAGGGTTAGAGGAGAGTTTTCGGTCAAAGTAAATGTGTGAGTTTTTGAAACAGTAGCGGCACACCACGGTACAGGGCGCTCCTCTGAAAAGCCGGCGGCTACACGTGTCCCGTGTCTGGGTTCCGTGACCCCCTTACCGGTGGCTTCACCTTGACACACGGAACGTTTCAGAGGCCGGAGCCTTTGGGATCGGGGGGTTCTCGGGTCGAGCGCTGAGCTCGCGACCGTGTAGCGTGGAGATTCCTTCCGTGACGGAGGACCACAGGGCGCTGTGCCGTGCCCTCCGTGCGCTCCTCGCGGGACTTCTTCCTGTGCACTGAGGCGCGCCGGACCCCGCACCCCTGCACGCTCCCCACCGGCCGCTCCGGGAAGGCCAGTAATGCTGTGTTATTTTTTTTTTCTTTTTCTTTTCAGGTGGATTTTCAGATTCCGATCTGATCGACACAGCTGGCGGAGAAGGTAGCACACTCTTTTCTCTTCTCTTTACTCTCGTGTGCACCCGGGGAGTGTAGCAGGCAGTACGGCTGCCGCGTAGCCGCGTCACACACACTCCCTCAGCGCGTGCCCGGCAGCCCAGCAAATGCCAACCTCTGTGATGTTCGAAACCGGTGCAGACAGACCACAGACGCTCAGCGGCCGAGGGCCAGGGTCCTGCTGCGGACGCCTGGCCGCTTCTGCAGGCTGCCGGGGCCGGCGGCACCATGTACGGAGCGTGTAGGTCTTGACTGGGACCAGTCTTGGGCCTTAGGCAAGTCTCAGTCGGTTTTTGGGGCAGAACCGCCATCCTCCCTGCGGCTGAGGGACCGTAGAGAGTCCCCGAGGCCCTCAGCATCTCCCTGGGCCTCCTGCAGCC
>PVIC010039599.1:0-17075 GCA_004025085.1 Thryonomys swinderianus
AGCTCTTTTGTTTCCTTAAAACAAGTGCCAAGTCGCAATGTGAGAAAGTCTAAGTTACAGAAAACAGGAGATTCCCAGAAAGTAAACTTGTGATTACCAGGAACTGAAAGCCCACCCCTGCCTACCACTCCTCATCCTCACCCCTCCTAGTGAGGCTCCCCTAGCGGGATGGGGCCCTCCACCCTGCGTGTGGTGGACCCTGCCCAGGCCACCTAGCTGGTGCCTGATCCTTCCATTTGCTCGAAAACACTCCCAGGGTGGGGCATACTGGGCCTGCCTGGTGTTTGCTGGGTGTGGGGCATCCAGAAAAGAGTGGGGTGTATTTACTGTGCTCTTGGGCTGACAGTCTGTGTGGAGCTCCGGGATGGGAAGAGGCAATTACAATGTGGGTGTTTCATGCCCACAAAACATAGGATGTCGAGGCCAGAGAGGAAAGGACACCTCGCCAGAGAAGGGACACTTGAGCTGAGTCTCAAAAGGATGAAGACGCAGATGTGGGCACTCATGTCCAGGGAACGGGGGTGGTAAGGCCCAGAGGGACGAAAGCACATGTGGTTTGCCGGAACAGAGCTGAGACAGCGCCAGGAGAAGCGGCCAGGGGCGTGCAGAGCCGGCCTCAGGTCAGCGCTCGCAGTCCTGGCTTCAAACCATGCTGGTATTCTGCCTTCACGTCCAGAGAGGCCTGTTTCATGGGCCTAGGCCTGGACCTCCCCATCAGTGTGTCCCAGAGCGGGGAACCACTGCTATCTTTTGTCAACCACAGCTCTGGGCCAAAACTGTTTCTGTATGGCCTGAGAATGAAGAATGGTTTATATAGATAAATACTTGCACATCAAGGCCAAGGTAGGGAGCAAACTCTTGAGGCTAGAAGTATCTCCAATTTTGAATGTTTAAATTTTTTTAAATATTTTCATATGTATAATGACATATATTGGAGATAGCATCCATTTTTAAACATGAAACTCATTTATGTTTCATACACAACTTAGATGCACGGATAAGAAGTAATTTATATGAGATAATTTTGTGCATGAAACAAAGTTTGTGTCCATTGAAACAACTTGTAGCCTCAGGCCTGCACTCAAAAAGTTTTCAACTTTGAAGAAGGTCAGAGTTTAGACTTTCAGATCAGGGTGTTCCTGGACCTGCCCAAGGCCCTACAGAGCCACTAACAGCAGCACCTCCTCATCCAGGGTGGGAGAAGCACAGCCAGAGGCCGGAACCAGCACATGGACCGGGAGACACCTGGAGTCCATTTTTCCTCCCTGCCATTCCCCAAAGACTCTACAAGCTCTTTACAACCCTTCTGGATGGTTCTCTTCCTGGGACCTGTTTGCACAGATGAGAAAGTACGCCGAACCCAGCTGTGCTCTGCTACCCTGCGGCTGCCTGAATCCCAAACACCACCTCCCATGACAGACAGGGACAGCAGGATGACGGTTCCCATGGTACAGACAGAAGCTGAGAGGAGCCGCGACTGCCCTGGCGACATCCAGCCAGGACAAACCCATCTAGTCTTTCTACTTCCCTCAAGATGCCGCCAGATCTCTGAGCTTGCTGCCTGGGGCTGAACTGTTCTCAGACTGTCCTGTGTCTCCACGTCACATACATCCCTGGCCCTTCAAGCAAAGTCTTGGGAACCAGCACTTGTGGCCTCACTCCTTGAGGTCCTGGGTATGAGTCCTGCCCTGGCATGGCCTGTACCAGCCTGAGCCTCAGTATTTTTGTGTGGAAAATGGGAGTTACCTTTTGTGGTTGGTGAGAGGCTTACACAGGACAAGAAGAAAAGGGTAGCATAGCGCCTAGCACCTCGTTGAAAAACACACACTGTTTTATTAGGTTGGTATCTTCCTGACAGTCTTAGTTCCCATGGTCTGAGCCTGGCTTGTGTGAACACACACTCTCTGCTGTGTTATTACAAGCAGTGACTCGGGAGCTGAAAAAGCTGGGATCCTAAGCCTGATGCTGCCACTTACTAGTTCCACAACCTTGGTGGAGCACTTCAGCAACAGCTGCCCCCAGGGCCGGAGGGTTAGTTCAGTGGTTCCAGCGCCTGCCTCACAAGCGCAAGGTCCTGAGTTCAATCCCCGGTGACCACATACAATGCTGGGCGTGGAGACTCACGCCCACCAGCAATCAATACCACATACCACAGTGCCGGGCGTGGTGGCGCATGCCTGTCATCCCAGCACTCAGGAGGCAGAGACAGGAGGATTGCTGAGTTCCAGGTTTGCCGGGGCTACATAGTGAGCTCAGAGCCAGCCTGAACTACAAAGCGAGACCCTGTCTAAAAAAAAAAAAAAAAAAAAAAGAAGCAGCTACCCCTGACATGCAGTTATAAGAATTCAGGGAGTTAAAATACACAGAGCAGGGCTGGAGATTTAGCTCAGTGGTTCCGTGCCTCTCACAAGCTCAAGGTCCTGAGTTCAATCCTGGTAACCACATACAATGCTGGGTGTGGAGTCTCACACCCACCAGCAATCAATACCACATACCACAGTGCCAGGCGTGTTGGCTCACGCCTGTAATCCCAGCACTCGGGAGGCAGAGGCAGGAGGATTGCTGAGTTCCAGGCTTGCCTGGGCTACATAGTGAGCTCAGGGCCAGCCTGAACTACAAAGCGAGACCCTGTCTCAAAAAAAAAAAAAAAAAAAAAAAATACACAGAGCACTTCGAAGCACCCAGGAAGGGTAAGTTTTCCACAAGAATGTGGTACTGCTGTCGTGGTACAGTTATTTTTATTCTCCATGCTGACTGTAATCCTCGGCCAGTCACTGGGATCGGGCAGACATCCTGAGCGCTGGTGGAGGCTGCAGGTGCGTTCACGTACTCAAGGTTTCTCGGGTGCTTCCTCAGCGCCTGGCCTGCGCCAGCCTGCAGGACATCGGGAAGAATGAGACCACCTGTGCCTGCCTGAGGTCCTCACATCTGTGTGAACTGCTGCAAATTGATTTATACAGCCACACTCGAGCAGTTGTCATCTCAGTCTAGGTTTATATGGCAAAGTAGCCGGCATTAATCATAGAGAGCCGTAGGCGCTTATCAATCCTGACACTCAAAACATTCTAAAACCAAAAGGTTGTTTCAGTCCTTTTCAAAATAACCTATGTGATGGCAAAACCTGACCTGAAGGGATATGAGGCTATTTATTGTCTTTATTTTTCTCATTTAGTGTGAACACTCGTGCATTTCGCTACGGAAAAATGAATAGGTTTGACTCTGTAGCATTGCCCCAGACTCCACCAGAGTTGTCACATTATATACTGTAAATGCAACAACCTACTTCCCTTTGAAACTCTGAAAGGCCCTCAGATTCCTAAACACATCTGAGCCCACGGGCCCTGGATGATGGACTGTGGACCCACATTCATTAGTTCTATGGGAAAGCTATAATCACTCTTTGCTCCCTTCAACCAAAAGATACCAAAAATTGGTTTTTGCTGATACCCATATGACTTGGTTGTCTCTTTGAAGAAAAATCAATATATTGCTGGACCCAAGAAATCAGGCTTCCTCTTTTTATGCAGCAGATATTTGAAAAACCACCTACTTCTAGCTAACAGAGTTCAGTAGACTGTTTGCCGGCAGAAAACTCCAGCCTTGTGGCCAAGGACAGCCAACAACCACCATTGCTTAGACCAGGAACACAGCAGGCTGGAGATGGAGCAGGAGTCTCAGGGAAAAGCGTTCATCTACTTCTCACTGCCCACAACAACCCTTTCCTCATGACAGTGCTCATGGGATGTCCTGCAAGGCCCCAGAAGGCCGGTGCGAAAGCTACGCGGATGGAGCATCTGTGCACCCGGAGGGAGAAAGAGCTCAGCGAGTGGAAATATCAGTTTACAGGCTAATTACGAGATGTCCACTGGGGTAACCTCAGGGCTGTGAAAGGACGGGCTCCATCCACAGCCGGAGGGCAGCTGCTTACTTACAAAAGCTGCTTTCAATGAAGAAGAGTTTCAGGGAGGGGATGCGTCAGAGGTTTGCATGTGGCCAAGTCTGGGGATCGTGCGGCACAGGAGAGACAGTGGCGCTCTGGGAAGCCGAGGTCCTTGCCTCTGCCCCCAGCTGCTGTTCGTCTCCGGGCAAATCACAGACCTTTGACACAACGCCGTCCAAGTGGTTTGTTTTAAGCCTCCATTTGTAACACTCTGTAATGGCAGCCCTAGATGATAACACAGTAACCAAACCTGGGCTTGGCTCTCCGGAGGACCCCGGAGTTCCAGCATGAAGTGAGGAGCAACTGACGCCTCTTGAATACTTACAGTTCTTGCTATCTCTTCACATCAGCCTCTGCCTTCCACTCCTGAGCTCAGTGAGCTCTGACTCGTGAGCCAGGTAACCCTGGAAGGTAACCTCACGGATACTAATCGCAGTATCTAAAGTTGATGGAGAAAATCATAGCTGGGCTCTTACTATATTCCAGGACATGCGTGGAGGAGATGGAGGTGACCACACACTCTCCATCCTTGGTAGCGCAGAGTCTGCAACCTACAAGAGGACACTTTGCAAAGAGCTTGCACCTGGGTGACACGTTATTAAGTGAGCCCTGGCATGCATAGTGGAAATGCAACAGAAAGTAGAAATGTGTCACTAGCTCCACCCTGATAAATTCTGATAAGTCCTAGAAGTCCACAGGCATCAGGCCACTCTGCAGCTCAGGGCCTTCCTGTGACGGACAGTGACCACGGCCTCAGGTCCGATCTCGCGAGTTTCACCCAGAAATCTAGCTGGGACATCCTGTCTCTGGACATTTACCTTCCGCTCCTCTTTTACAAACACTCTATACTCACTCCAGAACCTGGAAAAGTAACATCGGCCTCGGGGACTCTTGAGTTAGACTCCTGGGTTAGCTCAGCTGCATGTTCCTTGATATCATGGATTGTTTATCAGAGTCTAGTCTGAAGCTTTGTACTCAGGACATAAAGATTAGCACAACAGGGTTCTCCCTGCTCTCAAGCAGCCAGAGAGCCAGTTGGAGGTCTATAGCCTCAGTTTGCTCACCTGCAAAATGGAAATGAGGTTAGTCTTAGTTTACAGTGAACATGAAGACTCCAAGAGTACCTGGGGTCTAACAATCAGATGAACAACACACACTAGTATCTACCAGTCAGTACTTCCGGGCTACATGTTTGCTCAGACTGGCCCCTGCCTAAGTCCTTTCCTTTCATGTCTACTTCTCCCTCATCAATACACTTCTATGACTCAGACAAAATCCTGGTCCTTCCATATGCTTTTCTAGACCAGCCTAAACCCTGGTGAGAATTCCATCCTCTCCAGCTGTATGGTGCTCAATACTCTCCCAAGTTGTATGTCCAATTAGGCAGCATTTCCTTTGTTTTTGTCTTTCCCACTCTCTCTTTGCTGCTCATGTTTTTGTACTGCAGTATCTATAGATTGGTTCACTCATTCATTGCTTCATTATGCAAGCCCCCAAAAAGGGGGAAAAATTCACACAAAACCCCCCAAGTATGGGCCACTCAGGAGCCAGCCCTCCCTAAAAGTAGAGCCAAGAGAATCCTCCTCAATAGAAGCCCTGTGATTCCCCAGACCTGAATGGCCTCCTCACTTCTGCCTTCCTGGTTTCCAAAGAGCCAGCTGTTCACACAGTCGCAGGGCCCCTTCCTTCCTGGGGTGAGGAAATGGTGCCAAACTGCACCTCTAATTGGGAGGCAGGCAGGCTGGGGACACAACGGCCAGCGGTACCCAAGCTGAAGCATCTGCCTCCCTTCCTTTGGGGGGCTTCCCAGGCAGTTCCATGCAGTTAGTTTCCTCCTTCAGCCTTCAGGGGTGGTCCCCGCCTCATCTCCCCACTCCTCAGGGCCATTACATCTCTCAGGGACAAAGGAAGGAGAGAAGCTGAGAAACCTGAGTCCCCAAAGCCAAGAACAGACTCAGGCAAAGGCTGCTCTCTGAGTCTGTGGGGCAGTGGTTGACAGATCTTGAGCCACTGTCAGGGATGAAGGGGTCTTTTCCTTTCATTCTTCCTTCTTCTTCTCACCTCCAGGGCCTCCACTCCTGTGCCGAGGATCAGATCCAGGGCTTCACAAATGCGAGGCAAAAGCTCCGCCCGTGAGCGACACCAGCAGATTTCATTCGTTCTTTGTATGGATTTTTCATGATGACTGGGCCAAGGACCTTTGGAGCCTGGTCAAGATCCTGGAGTCTCCCCAGGGACTTCTGATGGCAGATCTCTGGCCCGGAAGAGAGAGCGCAGGGTTTGGCTTGAGTCATAAGGAAGGGAGAGCTACTCAAAGGCTTAAATTCAGAGAGAAGTCAGAGCTAAGAAAGCAAAAGCCACTGCAGCTAGCCATGGCTGAGGACGTACAATCATGATGGCTGCTGATGTACCAGGTAGAGCATGCACTGATTTTCATACACAACTCATCTCATCCTCAAAATAGCCCTAGGATGTGGATGCTGTGGATATTAACATCTCCATTTTACGAAAAGGAGAAACCAAAGTCCCGGAAACTGAACCATCTGAACAAGCCAGAAAGTCCTGTGCGTCTGTGCCATGTGGCTACTGAGGGCCCCACAGACTGAGTGATCTTGTGTTTCCTCTAGAAACTTTCTGAGTTAAACTTCTGTCCACACATTTTTTTCTTTCTTCAGCATCTATACAATTCTCTTTCTAGGCAGAGAGAGCTGCCACTCACAAGGAAGAGCACCCAGGTGACTGGGGAAAGGAGAAAAGCCATCAGAAAGCACAGAGAGCCAGTTGCTTAGGGAGCCAGAAAGGCGGAGCGAAGAGACCTTTTGGTCTTGGGGCCACACGGCTTCCACTCAGGATGGTCCGGTTCTCAGAATTTTTAGGGAGGGCTGCCTGCTGAGAGGCCCCAAACCTGGGGACGTTTTATGACCTTTTCCCCTCTCCTTTTGGGACCTGAAAGCTCTCTGCAAACGTAACTACACACACTGTCAAATGGAGCTTGCATGGAGGGGGAAAGTCTGGCATTTAACAATGCCGACTCTACGTTACCATGGGAGACCCATCTATACGAGGTTTCTCACTGAATCTGTGTGACAATCTTGCACAGAAGATATTATTATCATTTCCACTGAAGAAAAGCTAAGGCTCAGACAATTTTCTAAATTAATGAATTTATATCTATGTGTTTATTTACATTTATCCCAATTTATACAAGAAAAATTATAAAGAGCCCCAGACAGAAGGATGACAGTGTGGACTATGACCCATGGCTGCTGCATATCCTGTGCTTTCCTCTCACTCTCAGGCTTTGTACCATCCACCACATCTGTCCTCTCGGGTCCCTGAGAGAGAGAGCAGGACCCCAGGACACCACTCTACCTCTCTACCTGCAAACTGCATGACTCTGCTAAGATCACTTAACATCCCTGGGGTTTTATTTCCTCAACCATTTATTCCCTGGGGATATTAACAGTGGTCACCTTTCTTCACCTACAAGGCCATGAAGGGAAATGAGAGAAGGGGATGTAAATATAAACTGGTATATCCACATCAACATGAGGGTTTCTTTTCATTCCTATCTGTATTAAGGTACTAAATGGTATGGGCCCAACACAACCCAAGGTTAGGTACAACCTGCTCAAGGCTGACTACAGAATTGATCAATAAATGCATGTTGACCACCTCGCTCTGTGCTACCAGACATTCAGGGAGACACTGCAAAAAAAAATCAGGGCCTCAGTGTATGAGGTTCTAGACCCGAGGTGGAGGACAGAGGAGGCATGCGGGGAACCTATACAGAGGCCAGCAGAGTGGGCCCAGGAGAGACAGAAAAGGAGCTTCCTGCTGATGAGGAGACACAGAGACTGAGTCTTGAAGAGTACATGTAATTCAGCGAAGTGGACATCGGGAGGATACTCTGAGCAGAGGGGACCCCATTGCCACACACAGAGGCCTGAGCAGGACAGCAGGTAGACGGATGCAGGCACATCCATCATAGACAAGGACCCTCTGAGGTCTGAGCAGGTGAGGCTCCATCCTCTACCACAGACGTATTCATCTGTGGGACCTTTATGGCGGCTGCCCTGTGTGACTCTTTATAAGCAGGAGGATGGAGACAGCCTGGATCTCACCAACCCCATATGACTCCCAGCATTTCCTTTGCCATTTCTTACACTGCTATGCCAGCAGCTTCTACCTGGCACAAGAGTTTCAACTGTTTTAGTGAGGGGAAATCATGGGTTCCACAGTCTTCTCCTGGGAAGGAGAACCAGCTTAGATGAGTACTTCCCATATCTGCATGGTTATTGTCTTTGTGCTTGGACCACTTATCTAGAAAAGGACTAATCTTGTAGGGAGGGAGAGAAAGTCCAAAAGTCAAGAAGAAAGGATGGTTGGTGTGGGAGTATTTTGTGCTTTGTCACAACAATGTAGTGACTTGGATTCTTTGGAATTTGAGTGGAGAAGAGAACTTGGAAGTGATCTTGTGCAACATGTTACCTAGGGCAAGATTCCCTTATAAAACCGCCTGGCCAATTAGCATTCATCAGATCTTCTCTTGAATAGTTTATCAATTTAGTAAGTTCTTACTTCTGATGGAAACACATACACTGCACATCAAAAGAAGAAAGAAAGGAAAATGTTGTTCTTTTTGAAACAGTGAAACGTGGCTGCTCTGCCCGCATAGCTTGAGCTATTCAGACCTTATTGGACACACTTGCTTTCCTGAGTTTCTTCCTCTGTAAAGAGTGGGTTACAAAACCTTCCCTGGGGGGGTTGTTACGATGATCAAGTGCAATTGTTGTATATAATGTGCCCAGCAGAGTTTCCTGGCATGCAATCGACACTCAATAAATGGTAATTATTATTATCTCATTAGCCCAAACTTCACCGAAGGCAGAAACCCTTCTTTAAACAACACTGACAAACTAGAGAGCTATTGTGTCTCTTCTTGAATAAATACTTATTGACCTATTTGGTAAGGAGTTGACTCTACATACCCGAAAGACATTCGAAAATACACACACACATACACACACACACACACTCCCTTTAGATTATTTCTTCCCGTTCCCCCCAAGGGAAATGCTTTGTCAACAAGACTGTGTCCCTCTCCTCCGACTGACACTTAATGTCTAAGTTCCCGGTGTGAAGGCAGACTCTAGTCTCAAGTCTTCTCCGGGCCATGATCTCCTTTCTTGTCTGCTTAAGCCACAGACTCCTCTGAAGAACTTCCCAGAAAATTACACATCCACGGAACAAATTATCTACAAGTGGAGGACGCTGCAGACCTCACAAAGGGTTTCGTGCATTCTAGGGGGAGCTCTGCTGTGCTGGTGCCTCACCAAACAAGGCTCAAGGCTGCAGACGTTGCTTTCTCCTTCAGTGAACATCCTCCTCCACCCTCTCCTCCCCATGATCCTGTAATTTCAGAGAGGGAACACCCTGCTGACCGTGTTGAGGTGGCTCAGTTGCCTGAGCTCTGGCTTCAACAATTGCGAAATGCAGAAAATGCAATAATAATACTTAGACCTTAGTGCTATTCTGAAACAAACAAATAACCCAGCAGACTATAGTACAAATTCCAGTTTCCCCATCTGGTGCCTCTTTAAGCCTCAGTTTCTTCATTTACAAAATGGAAACAATCCTACCTCGTATGACCAAGGGGAAAACTGAAGGGAACAGTGCACAGTGATGCATAGCACAGTGCCTGGCACACAGTAAACACACAACTGAAGTTTATGTTAGCATTTGTCCTCACACTGCATCCGCTCCCTCGCCCTCCCCCCTTCATGGACCCTGCAGTGTGCCACTTGCCCACAAATTCAGGTCCAGACGAGGACTTCACAGTCCTGCCTGTCATGACTGAGGCATTAGACAGAGGGCGCTCTGCCAAATCAGCTAGATGGGACAGCAGATGGATAGCACGCCAGACTCCACTCTAGAGGAACTCTGACGGGCATTTATAAAGCCTTTGGTTGCTAAAAAGAGGAAAAATTTGAACCACTGATTTACAAATGATTTAACAGATTGAAGTCCTTAAGGGGTTTGGGAAAAGAGAAATAATGCAAGGGTCCCACAGGGTAAGTTTAAGACTCTGAAAGCCCTTCCCCCATTTTGTTTCTCTGACTCCTTCCCTCCCTCTCCTCCTTTGGAACAAACACATATTGGGTGGTTACCTGTGTAGGACTGTGCTAGGCACCGGAGAATGAGACAAGCTGTGGGTTCTGCCCTCTAGGAGCTCACAGTCTAGCAGTGGAGCAGAACCATAGAGAGAACAGGGTGACAAGCGCCTTCAGAAGGACAGGGCACACCACAGTCTCAAACTCGGCGCAGGACAGCAAGAAGTAGGGAATTTGTTTCCCGGGAAGGTGACACTCAAATTGATACCTTGCTATTTTTTATTAGACATTTTTGCTGGATACACAAGTAATGCACATTCCTTACAGGAGATCTGGAAAGTTCATTGGTGTCAGAAAAAGAAAACATCAACCATTAACCCACCACTTCAGGCAACTATGGATACATTGCAGAGTATTTCTTTATCAAGCCTTCAGCCCCACATTTAACAAAGATGCACTCACTATGTCTATACAATGTGCACGATTCCCGTTTGCAGTTGACCTTGAAGCACAGGCACTTCCCGTGAGCTCTGTCTGGAAGTGACCCTGGATCTCTGATTTGGGGGAATCAAACTCAAAAGCCAGGACTGAGGCTTAGGTTCGAGCACAGATGACAAGCTGGGCGCTGCTGTGCAGGTCTGGTCGCCGGCCCCTGTAGAGCACCCCTCCACCGGAGGGGTCCTGGAGGTCTGGGTGCAGCGTTCAGGAGGCAGTTCAGGCCTAGAGGGCCCTCAGCACACAGGTGGTTGACGCCGTGGGCAGGGATGAGGCCCCTCGGGGAGGGTGTGCAGGGTGAGCAGAGATGACCAGGGTAAGGCCCCTGCCCTCTAGAAGCTCACAGTCTAGTTGTGTTCTTGTGCAAGTCATCTACCCCCAGCTAGATTGTAAGCTCCTTGAGGGAAGTTACCATTTCACACACAGCGGTCCCTTGCCAACCTTGGGGTTGGGATTCTGAAAACCCCTGGGACAGGAGAAATGAGGCTTGAGGAAATAGGACCTTACTGGGGAAAAAAAATAGGGTTAGGGAAATGAAGTCACGCGTGGATTTGTAAAATCATCATGCTTTTACACTGACAGAGAGAAAAATGACAATGACAGCATACTCAAAACTTCAAATATCAGTGACACAACATATTCTTGAATTAACAACATATACTTTGTGACTTATTAGAATTTCTCATCCATCCCTTTAGTAGAGCTCTCCCCTTCCTAGCTGAACAATATGCTTGTCATTTTTTTCACTGTTAGAAAACATCCTTGCTGAGTCATTTTTTCACACCCCCCCCCATGGCAATGGGAATTGAACTCGGAGCATTCAGTATGCTAGACAATCTTTATATCCTCGGCCAGTTCTAAAACTTTATTTTGAGACAGAGTCTTGCTAAGTTGCCTGGGCTGCGCTCAAACTTAAAATCCTCCTGCTTCGACTTTCCAGTAGCTGGGATTACAGGTGTGTACTTCCATGCTCGGCTAAGACTTGTTTCCTTCTGTGTGTTTTCCCATCGACACAGTCAATGTATTTTTATTTTTAGTTTAGGTTTGGATATTTGCAACGTTGGGAGTCGAACCTCAAACCTCATACAGGCTAGGCAAGTGTTCTACCACTGAGCTACACCCCCAAGCCCATGCATTCTGGTTTCTTTATCTCCAAGGGCCTGATCCTCTCTCGGTCCCACCTGAACACACCGTATCCCACAGGGAAGGAGCACATCACTTGCTCCTTAAGTCTGACAGACGCTGCCCCTGTCCTCTTTCCCTCACCCTGTTGCATATACCATTCTGCTCTGCATCTTGTTAACCTATTTTCTTCTTCCAGCCTCTGGGCAAATTTCATCCAAACCTTATAGGAACGGCAGGATGAGAAATGGGACCTGGCACTGCACGTGCTCAGCCCCATCTTATCCCCACGACAACCTGGGGCTGGGGTGCCTCCACTATTCCATCTGGCCCCAGAGGACACTGTGACGGGTGAAGGGCCTGGCTGGGCCCCAGTGCTTTAAGCAGAAGTCAGTCATTTGATCCCTAAGGGAATGGATGAAGAAACCTGTCTAACTGTGGACTCTTGGGAGGATTTGGAAAGAGTTTGTGAAAGTGAAACTGTGAGTATGAAAACTGAGTGTCTTTTTTTTTTTTTTTTTTTTGAGACAGAGTCTCGCTTTGTAGTTCAGGCTGGCCCTGAGCTCATTATGTAGCCCAAGCAAGCCTCGAACTCAGCAATCCTCCTGTCTCTGCCTCCCGAGTGCTGAGATTACAGGCGTGAGCCACCACGCCCGGCACTGTATGCGGTAACCGGGATCGAACTCAGGACCCTGTGCTTGCGAGGCAGGTGCTGGAACCACTGAGCTAAATCTCCGGCCCCTGAGTGTCTTTCTTTGGTAAACCTTGAACTTAGCAATTTCCTAGCCCAAAGTAAAGGATGTACCCGTTTTTTCTTTCACTCTCCATTCACTGCTCCAAATGAATATTACACCTTCACACAGGATGGATATTGTAATATTTGTAGGTACATTTAATTTTCCCGTCTGTCAGGTCATGACAAGAAGAAGCAACTAATAGACACAATCTATCTGCATTCACGAAGGCAATTTTGAGTTCTGCATGACACGCTGTCAAGAGTCAAGAGATATGGCCCCTAGTGAAAGAATTCTCCAGCTTTTCCAATTTGTAGACCACTTGAATCTAGTAACCAAAGGTTCCTTTACACATGTTGATGACATAAAATATTATCACCTTGACTAAATGAGAGGACTAGTGTCATTTGACGAGGCACGAACAGAACAATTCTTTTTTTGCAATGAAATAATAATTGGTTACATTTATACACCACTTTACACTTTACAACATACTTTCTCAGTCATTTTCATCTCACTTTTCCTTCACATCAACGTTTGAGGTGGTCAGAGAAGGCTGTTCCATTTTGCAGGTGAAGAAACTGAGGCTTATTCTAAAGAAAGGATCAAACTTCACCCCACCAGAGTCCCTGTTTCTAGGGGAGTACAAATATAAAAACAATACAGAACCCTCATGCTGTACAACTGTCCTGTAACTGCACATTTTCCTACTCTTTTAGCCCCAGCCCTGTTCCCCAATCTACAAGCCACTTGGAAGTGTCGATCCAACTGGCCAGGAAGACTTTTGAGGCCACAGACACAGGGTGAGAAATGGCACCTGGAATTGCACATGCCCGGCCCCTATTTATCCCAGCTTGGGGTAGCGTGGCTCTGGTACTCCATCTGGCCACAGAGGAAGCTGTGACAGGTGAGGGGACTGATGGGACCCAGTGCTTTAAGCAGAAGTCAGTTTATCCAACTGTGCAGTCTTCTTCCCTACGGATCCCTCGGGCTCACGGCTAGTGAGTAGAATTTAAACCCAGGTCGTCTGATTCTAGATTCTCATGTAATACTTCTTTCTGTCAGGGAAGCGAAGCATGAGTATGATGGCGATAAATCTCTAGGGGCTTCTCATAGCCCTGATGTCATTTGATCTTCTATGCAATGCTCAGAACGATCGCCCTGGAGATGCACAGAAAATAAGCTCAGCGAGTACACCTGCCTGACCAAGGTCACCGTCACCTGCCTAGAGAACAACAGAGCCAGGACTTAGACTCAGCTTGGTTCCTGCACAGCAGAGCAGGCGCAAGTCCAGGGAGCAGCGCGGCAATCCCCCGGTGAACGCTGGTGCCCTTCAGTCCCCAGTGCGGTGCCCAACAGCTCAGGGGAAGCTGTTCCTTGGGTCAACTAAAGTCAGACCAACTGACAGTGTGATTAAGTCAGAAAAAATTTAAAGGACCCAAATCCTTATTGGAAAAAAAAAAAATGTGCAATTTAAATAAATTCACCGAGACCCATGACTTTAACTGCAGAGAACCAAAGATTTGGAGACAAAGAAGTGGGAGTTTCCCTTCTCATGTCACAAGATCTTTCACCCATGGGCAGAGAAGAAAGGAGAATGACTATTGCACAACAGAACAAAAGGTTCGAATTTTCCACCATGTCCAGTGAACATTAGAAGTCTCAGAGGCAGAAGGGAGACACACAGGGTTGGGGTGCAGCAGCTCATCAGCTGCAGTTTTCTTTTGGGATAATGAAACTAAACTGGCTTGGAAACAGACAGAAGGGACTGGCACACAACACTGAATGTACTAAATGCCTCTGAGTTGCACGTTTTAGGGTGGCTAAAGTCTAATTGTACGTCTCATGACTTTTACCTAAATTATTTCTTTTTAAAGAGGGAGAAAGTAAAAGGAAAGCTGCATGTGCTGAGCCCAGAGTTTCACAGATGAGGCTGCCTCCACACTGTTAGGTGAAACTGGTACTCTTGCTACCCAAGACAGGAGAACCCCCCGAACTCAGTATGTATGTGTGCATTTGCTCAGAGTCACGAGCACGTGTGCCCACCTGTGTGTCTGTACAATAAGCAGAGGGGTGGACATGTCAAAATTACACCCATGCAGCTGGATTTTTTTCCCTTTGAGACACTAAATTATCATGGGTTCCAAGTTTGCCAACAGTAAAAATAATGACAATGGTAACAGCTATGCCTATTATTTAATGGCAGGTACCACTCATTGAAGGAATGCGAGGAGCCAGGCCCTTCAGTAAGTGCCTCATCTCATTTAGTACTCATAACAATCCCGGAGCAAGGGATTCTTTGATTTTTCAGGTGAGGAAACTAAGGATCACAAGTGTTGTCCAACATCACAAATCAGTAATGACAGAGCCAGGATTTTAATTAGGTCTATCTGTCTGATGCCTGTGATTTGAGGGGAGAGGAAGAGCATAGTCAATATTCCAAAGTATAAGGAAAACCTTAAAATATATTTTTAAAAAGCATTTTTGAAACACACAGGATCATTTCAGCTGGAAATGACCACTATTAGCATACTTAGAAATTTACTTCAATTGTTTCTTTTATGTCCCTGAAATAAAGCAATAGATGCCATCAGGTTGTATTCTCTCCTTTTACACTGCACCACAGACGTCATCCCACATCTGCACATGTTCTGCCTCAGAGAAGCCCCAGCTCACCCTCAGCATAGAGCAGATGGTGCTTTCCAGTCATCTGTGCGTACAAATAATGCCACAGTGAGTGAACATTTCAGTCCATACAACTTCTCCTAAGGATCTTTGGATTCCAGACATGTTCTTGACTTCATGCCCTTATTAGAACCTTGCCTGGGCAAGTACTATACATGTTACATTTTCTAACAGACACACAGCTCATCCTAGAAAGAAGACCAGAATCTCTGGAGGATGGGAACTCACTTCAGTGGCCTTGGACTTAACCACTAGGCCTTGGATTACGCTCCCAGCTGCTTCCACTCTTGACCTAATGCACAGACAAGCGATCCAGACCACAAAGAAGCTTCCTCCACTGACTTCCTACCATCACAGGCTGGGAACTGGCAACCATCTTTGAGCTTCTCATATGAAGCCTCCTTCACCTTCTCATCTACCATAGCCACGGGCTTCCTGTGTTCCTATGTTTTCTTTCAGTTTGACTCTTTGTCTCTTAAACTGATTTATTAAGAAGGTAAGTATTTCATTATGGTAATTTAAGAAACACCACGTCTTCATGGATGGAGGGAAAGAGTTAAAGAATGAATACCGCCGGGCGTGGTGGCTCACGTCTGTAATCCCAGCACTCGGGAGGCAGAGGCAGGAGGATTGCTGAGTTCAAGGCTTGCCTGAGCTACATAGTGAGCGCAGGGCCAGCCTGAACTGCAAAGTGAGACCCTGTCTCAAAAAAAAAAAAAAAAAAAAAAAAAAAAAAAAAAAAAAAAAAAAAAAAAAAGAATGAATACCATGAAATCAACACCAGGGGAATATCATAGCCTCCTTATCCAAACTTAGATTTTTCTTAGGGTGGGAGATGTGTAAGTGTCAACGAGGGATTGAATACCTACCTACACCAAAACAAGGCTCTCTCCTCAACTAAATCTCAAACAAAGAAGAGCAATCAAAATCAGACTTGTTACCACGTGGTTCAGTGTTATCTAACATCTTGCTTAGGTAACATATAACTGTTTGGTTCCTGTCCCTGGTGGAAAATACTGATCTGTCTCATCATCTCTATTTACACAGGAATAAAAGATCCTCAGACCTGGTGAGAGGGCTTTGTCTTGGTGGTAATGCAGAGCCAAGAATCCAGGTCTGATGATTTTGAAGTCTTATTTGAGAGCTTTTTTAAAGAATTTTTTTTTTTTTTTGAGACAGGGTCTCACTTTGTAGTTCAGGCTGGCTCTGAGCTCACTATGTAGCCTAGGCAAGCCTCAAACTCAGCAGTCCTCCTGCTTCTGCCTCCCGAGTGCTGGGATTACAGGCCTGAGCCACCATGCCCAGCACTGTGGTATGCAGTATTGATTGCTCATGGTATTGTTGTATGTGGTTACCGGGGATCAAACCAGGGACCTTGAGCTTGCTAGGCAGGTGCCGGAACCACTGAGCTAAATCTCCAGCCCCTAAAGATATCACTTTAAAAATGTTATGCTGCAGAGTATATTGGAGAACATTTCACTTTGATCTTCTCTGGTAAGATTGCAAAACATGTTTTGATAGAAGAGATTAAATAAACATTCGTATTTTTAAAAATCAGTCAAGTAAATTACTATTCATCTTCTCTTACTGTGTGCTGGGCCTGTGATAGAGAACAAGAGACAGTTTCCTGCTCCTAGCCTCAAAGTATCCTACATTTAGGATACTTTTTGGACTAGAAGTAGCATCTGTGGATGGGTCACTCTGGACAGTCATTTTTAGGTCATTGTTCTGATAACTAATCTGCTAGAATTCAAACACAACAATGGCAGGGCTTAAAAATACCACTTATATTAGCCATAGGAAAGTTCAATAAAGCAGATGCTGAGTTCCTTAGTAAAGAATACAATGATAACAACATGAACCCAGCTGGGATGTAGTTCAGGGGTAGAGCATGTGTGAGGCCCTGAGTTCAATCCCCCAGTACTGCAGAAGAAGAAGGAAAGAAAGGGGATCAAGAAAGGAAGGAAGGAAGGAAGGAAGGAGGGA
>PVIC010039600.1:0-17058 GCA_004025085.1 Thryonomys swinderianus
TAGTTCAGGCTGGCCCTGAGCTCACTATGTAGCCCAGGCAAGCCTTGAACTCAGCAATCCTCCTGTCTCTGCGTCCTGAGTGCTGGGATGACAGGTGTGAGCCACCACACCCGGCCCCCCACCCATTTTTAATTTTATTTTGAGACAAGGTCTTACTAAATTGCCCTGGCTGGGTGTGACCCTTCTGCCTCAGCCTCCCATGTAGGGATATTAATAGGCATGTATCACTTGCACTCAGCTCCATGCGGAGGTGAACAGTTTGGGGTCAGCACTCAGAGCTGTGACACATGAAATTTACACTTTTAACTGGAGGCAGATTACTGAAAAGGCTGTGGCAAAAATCCGGTAAGAAATGTGAAAAGGCAGAGGAAACCTGGTCCGAATTCGGTGACCAGTGAGATGGGAAAGGAAGGAGAGAGTAGTACTCGATGGTCCTGGGCAGCTGATGGAATAGACCCCGGAGGCCTCCTGCTGAGGACACCGAAGTGGGAGGGCTGGTTCGACGTGTAGAATCTGAGGAACCTACGGTTGGCGGCAGGGTTGGACAACAGTTAGATCTGGGCTAGAGACAGATCTGAGTCACCGACATATGGTTCCTGAAGCTGCAGTAGAGAATGAGGTCGCTTGGGGACAAGTTTGTGGGATGAGAAGGCAGCCTGCCTGAGAGAGCTGAGGGAAAACTCCATTCAGGAGACTGAGAATGAATGGTCTGGAAGGGGGAAATCCACGAAGGGAAGAGTTCGCAGGTCAGAGGAGGGACTGTCCGTTGCTAGGTTACCGCAGCTCTAGGCCACCTCCCCAGCCCGCCCTGCCCCGTGTGACTCATTCTGTGGCCTTCTCTTCACAGGCCAGATGTTTGCCATCCAGCCAGGGCTGTCTGAAGGAGGCCAGTTTTCCGGGGGCGTGCCTCCTGGAGTATGCCAGCCTGAACTCCAACCAGACAGCAACTCCAACTTCATGGGGAATGCCAAGGATGCCAATGAGAACTGGCGTGGAATACGGGGCAAAGTGGAACCCATCCTGAGGAGGCGCTCCTCCGAGTCCCTGTCTGACAACCAGGCCTTCCAGGCCTCTGGACTCCTGGAGGGGGTAGTCCGCAGCCCCCCAGAGGGTGCAGAGATTCCTGGCACCGAGCCTGAGGAAAATGATGATACCACCCCTGTGTGCTCCCCTCTGGGGGACAATGGCTATGCCAGCAGCTCGCTGAGCATTGACAGCACTAGCAGCACTAGCAGCAGTCCTGAGCCTGCCTGTGGGACCCCTCGAAGTCCTGGCCCTCCAGATCCTCTTTTACCCTCAGTGGCCCAAGCTGTGCGGCAGCTGCAGGCCCAGGAGCGCTACAAAGAGCAGGAGAAGGAGAAGCACCACGTGCACTTGGTGATGTACCGTCGTCTGGCACTGCTCCAGTGGATCCGGGGCCTGCAGCACCAGTTGGTTGACCAGCAGGCCCGTCTGCAGGAGAGCTTTGACACCATCCTAGATAACCGGAAGGAGCTTATCCGCTGCCTCCAGCAGAGGGCAGCACTAGTCAGGCCCCAGGACCAGGGCTAAGTATGCTTCCACCAGCGTGGAAGGGGGTGCATGTATGTGTCTTTGCAGGTGTGTAGTGGTGCACAAGTAGGTAGATGATTACTTGTTGGCAGGAGTGCCAATAAGCATGAGTGCGTATATGCTCATATTTAAGCAGACATGTGTGAGTGAGCTTACATATCCTATGTATGCATGTGCAAGCTAATTTATATGTATATACAGGAGTGAACATGTATATGTAGCATGTGTGTAAACTTCAGTAAATTTGTACATCCCTCAATGGATAGATACCCGGGAATGTGTGTGTGTGTGTGTGTGTGTGTGAGTGAGGATGTATCTGCAAAAGATGTGTGTGATATGTGTACGTATGTGTGTGCAGGCTTGTGTCGTGTGTATGTGAGTGACCTTTGTGTGGTGAGGCCCATGTGGAGGGATGTGTACAGGTGCAGGCATGGGAAGCATACGAGGGGAGCACGTGTACTGGCAGGCAGGCTCAATTGCTCCAACAAGGCACTTATCCACACCTGCTGTCCATGGTCTAGCCCAGCAGTTTTTTTTTTCTGGTAGCAGGAATTGAACTCAGGACCTTCCACTTGCCAGGCAGGCACGGTGCCACTGAGCTAAATCCCTGGCCCTTGCCCTGGCCCTGCCCCTGCAGTTTTTTCTGCCCTGTGTCTCTCTGTTCTCTGGAGACAGAGAGAGAGAGAGAGAGAGAGAGAGAGAGAGAGAGAGAGAGAGAGAGAGAGAGAGAGATTGGGAGAGAGAGATTGGGAGAGAGAGATTGGGAGAGATTGGGAGAGAGCTATCCTGCTGTCGTTTACCTGAGGGCTGTGGCCAATCCATTCTCCTACACTATTCCAGGGAACCTTTCCTCTTCCTTTGGTTTATTTACCCAGACCTTGCTCTGCTAAGGCTGTTGTCTCTTCTGATGTTGGCTTTGCTATCAGAGGTTTCTTTCCTGCTCTGGCATGCCATGGTACTTGGGCTGCAGTTTTACCAGAGAAAGTTGATGGAAACATTACCAGAGAAGTTGGTGGAAACATTGGTATCAGAGAGGGAACTGGTGGGTGGCGGCAGAGATCATGGCAGAGTGGGTATGGGGACAGAGGTGGAGTTAAGAGACTGTCCTCGAACTCTGTCTTTGGTCACATGGGGGGGTGAGGAAAGGGGAGAGAAAAATGGCAGAAACCTATGAAGGAGAGGAGGATAGAAACTCCAAAATACCAGTTCCCAAATAAATCATACCTCCTAACTAGGGA
The DNA here is from genome assembly GCA_004025085.1 of Thryonomys swinderianus. NCBI lineage: Eukaryota > Metazoa > Chordata > Mammalia > Rodentia > Thryonomyidae > Thryonomys > Thryonomys swinderianus. The sequence continues at coordinate 2,790 of PVIC010039600.1, forward strand.
AATGTTGTTGAAAACCATATTAATGTAAGCTTCCGGTGAAAAGGAATGTGTGCTTCTAAGGAACAGAATGTTCTGAGGGAATTGGGGGACAATCTCTTTCCATTCTGGGTGCCTATCTTGCTGTGCCTCTGGCTTTGACAATATTGACATCCAATTGGTTTGGCTCATTTTCTGCAATTGAAACGTCAGGAGGAGCCAGAGCTGGTTTCCTGGGTGGACAGGGCCAGTGTCAGACCAACCTCCGGAAGCTCCTGGGCTGCTCTCTTGTCATTTCCTGGTCCTTTAAACAAACTGACAGAATTGACCAGAGGATTTTTTTTATTTTAATTTTTTAAAAAATGGGCATCAAACTCAGGACTTTGCACTTGCCAGGCAGGTGCAGGGCCACTGAGCTACATCCGTGGCCCTGACCAGAGTTTGGGAGCTGATGGGCCTTGAGGAGGAACAACAATTCAAAGAGCAGAGCTCTCTGCTTTGCTCGTAGGGTGCCTGGTCCTGGGGGGTGGGCAGTGGCACGAAGAGGGAACGCTGGCAGGTGAAGGAATCGGGCTCCTCGTCTACAACATCCGGGGTCTTTTCTCCATCCTTACAGTTTCATCCATGTCAAGTGGCTGGGTAAAGGGTTAGGGACGGAGGGAGCTTGAACTTTGGGGACTTCTGTGCACGGCTCTTGCATGATAAAGGTGAAGCTGGCCTCTGGGCCAGAGTGGGATGAATAAACTGAGGCAGACAATTAAATTTCTTGAGTACGTGTTCCTGTTTCTCCTGTGTCTTGTGACCTCTTGCGCTTTGTTTGAGCTCCTCTTTTGAGCAGGGCTGAGGACCGAGGAGTGAGACTGGGTAAGAATTTAGACTCTTATGCCTTGGAATCACAGGGGGCTCCTTGTCAGAAAGGGGAGACTTGCTCTCTTCCCCCAGAGCGCCCATGGGGGTGTCCCTGTCCTAAGTCACCTTTGGACCTGAGTGTTCTGTGAAGGACACAGACCGCACATGCTCACAGCCTAGACCCTGCTCTGGAGTTCACAGTGCCTCGCATGGCGTCCTGACGGAGAGTCCTTAAATGGTGCAGACACAGAAGCAGTTCTGTCTGCAGTTCTGGAACTGGACCCAGGGCATTGCACGCACTAGGCAAATGCTCTACTTTGTACACCCCTCGTCCCCAAATGTAGTCACCATACATGTACAGGATTTCAGATATTTGTTGATGCCAACTGAGATTATATCTTCTAATTTACTAATTCCTGGGGAGGCAGTTCAGTGGCAAAACACTTGCTTAACGTAGGCAAAGGCCCTGCGTTCAATTTCCTGAGTCTAGAGCACAAGCCTCCAGCTCTCCTGGGCCCAACCTTCACCATATCAATCCTGGCCTCCCTTGCTCTCTCCAAATTTCAGTATTTTAGTAGTTATCTACTACTGTACGATGAATTACTGTCCTCTGTAGTGGTTTGGTTTTATGTGATCTTACCGTTTCTGTAGGCCAGGAACCTGAGCACCGCCTAGCTGGGTCCTCTGTGTCAGTCTCTGTCGAGGGGTCTCGGTCCAAATCACAGGGTCTGTTATCTCAACTGCTAGCAGCAGAGGGTTCTCAGGATCAGTTCCCTCTGGGGCGTCCAACATACAGCTTGTTTTATCAAAGTATGCAGACCAAGAAAGCCAAGAGCTAGCAAGACAGAAGGCATGATTTTCTGCAACCTACCTGCAGAAATGCCATCTGCTCAGTGTCACCATAATCTATAGCTTGAAGCAAGTCACTTAAAGGGAGGATATTACACAGTACCAGAGTTATATCACTGTAAACACCACAAGGTGGGATCATTGAGGGCCATTTTAGAGGCTCCCTACCACAAAATTGTGATGGGTTAAATAAAGGCACGCTTTATTGATTGACCATATATAAATCATTCTACTCATAAAAATTGAAACATTTCAGGGCTAGAGATTTAGCTCAGTGATTCCAGTGCCTGCCTAGCAAGTGCAAGGTCCCAGTTTGATTCCCAGTAACCACACACAACAAACCAGACATGGTGACTCATGCCCACCATCAATCAGTACCACATACCATAGTGCTGGGCGTGGTGGCTCATGCCTGTAAACCCAGCACTCAGGAGCCAGAGGCAGAAGGATTGCTGAGTTCGAGGCTTGCCTGGGCTACATAGTGAGCTCGGGGCCAGTTTGAACTTTTTTTTTTTTGAGACAGGGTCTTGCTTTGTAGTTCAAGCTGGCCCTGAGCTCACTATGTAGCCCAGGTAAACCTTGAACTCAGCAATCTTCCTGCCTTGGCCTCTGGAATCCTAGGATTACAGGCTTCAGCCACCAAGCCCAGCAAAAAGACCTGAAACATTAAAAAAAATACATATCTCTATTTGTCCCCTCCAACAAAATTATATTTATTATAAACTTCACAAAGTATCCTTCTCACTGAAACAGTAACTCAGGACTTTAATAATTCTTGTCATCTCTGTAGTTGGTGCATACATAGAAACAATACAGAACCAATTTTAACAAGTTACACTTACTTCTGGGTGTTTTGGAATTCAACTGGAATCCCAGCCGTCAGGAGTCTGTTGAAGGAGGTTTGCTGTGAATTGGAGGCCAGCCTGGGCATATAGTGAGACCTTGCCATAAAAAATTAAAAACTTGGAAAGGCATGCCTTTAGCCCTCCACCATGAAATCCTACATCTAAGAGCAAGGAAGGCTGACCGAGGTTTTGGTGGTACAGGAGAAGTCTTGCTTAGGAGGAATGAGGGCTGAGATCAGAGCTGAGAACCAACGGCCAACAGAGTAGTGAACGTAACAGAAACCTGAGCAGGTCACAGGCACAGGACTGAGCCTGGGAGGGACCAGCAAGGAAGTAGTGAAAGGCTGGGGACCTAGGGAGAGAGATAGGGGCTGGGTTCTTTGAAAACTTTCGCTCCGAGCATTTCCCTGCACTAGGGGAGGGTCAGGGACAATGGCGTGAAAGCCTGCAGTGCAGGGAGGCAGGACACGAACTGAGGACTGAGGAACAGTGCAAAGAGTTAAGGAGGATAAAAATGCTTCAGAATATGATAGGTGGGGCTCAGCCCCCGGTCTGGCACAACAGGAGGCTGCCTCTAAGGAGATCAACTGCCCCCTGGTGGCAGCCTGTGAACTGTCTGTCCTTTTCCGACAAGCTTTGCTCAAAACCCAGGGTTAGGCCTCCTTCTTACTCACAGCAGCCCACAGCGACAGGGAGAGGAGAAAAGCCAAATCTGAGGCCTGGTCAAGGGAGGTTTCTTGGAAGCAGAGAACCAGTAGGACTTGAGGCAACAGAGCACAGTGACTTGTAAGGCAGACTGAACCCAGGTGTTTTGGTTCCTAGACTTACTAGGACTGACTGTTGTTGCCTGGGGCAATAATAGTACTTCTTTCACGGGGTTGTGTGAGAGTTAATGAGAGAGTTTAGACAGAGCCAGGCACACAGGAAGCAGCCCAGACATGTTAGCTGCCGTTATCTGACCAGGCAAGGACAGCTAGGTCGTCAGAGGTCAGAGACGCGGCTGAGCTGTTCTGTGTATTAAAAACTTGGCTGAAGGGCCTCGCATCTAGAGTCGTGAGTTTCTGAATGCTGTTGGTGAGAAGAGCAGGATGAGACGGGGCTGTTCTGGGATCCAAGCCAGACCTCAGATCCACTCTGGTACTCCTGCCCACGCCCACCAGGCGCCCACGGACACTCAGGCAGCAGACCCCACACGGGTGCAGGCACATACCCACACTGTGGCTCACACTCACAAATGCCCACTCTAGACCTTCCTCTGCCTGGGTCAGAAGAAGACTGCAGACTTCGAGAAACCTGAGCTTCTCGACCCAGGCCTGTGGGCTTCTCCAGGCAAACCTTAGACTTGCCCAGATCCTCCTCCATCCCTAGCCCTGTTCCCCCTGCGCTAGTCCTTCGGCACTGAACCGGCCGATCTAACGCTCCTCTCTCCTTTATCACCAGTAGGTCTGAGGAAAGAGATTCGTCTGCTTGAGCGACTGGTGGGCTGAGGGGCAGGTTGGAGCCAGTAGAGGTGGGAGAAGGGTGCCTCGATCTGAGGTATCGCCCGTCCGAGCCTGGGGAGGCCTGGTCCCCTGGGTGCGCGCGCAGGGCCTTGGAAGTGCCCGTGGGCGGAGCGTCCCAGGGCTGGCGCTGGGGACTGAGGGAGGGCTGCGGCTCAGCTGGCGCTCAGCGCTCCGGTTCCAAAAGGCTCAGACAAAGGGGCGGCCTCTGCGGAGCCCCGCGGCTCACAAAGCGCGGGGTAGGGGGGCGGGCAGGGCCGAGCCGCCCCACGCGCAGCGCAGCGCTGGGCTGCTGCTGATCCGCACACGGACGGCCGCGGCCCGGCCTAATCCCAACAAGCATGAAAACGGCTCGGCCGGCCGCCAGCAGGCCTTTTGTCCCGGACCAGGCGGGACAGCTGCAGCGCCTGCTCCCCGCCGCCCTCCTCACCTCAGCTGCCTGGAAGGCCACGATCCGTCCTGGCCTTTGGCCTCCGGCGCTGGGCGCACAAAGGCGGACCTCGGGCCTCGTCTGGGGGAGGGAGGGTTAACCCCGGGGTCTTGGGCAATCAAGAGCTGGACGGAAAGGGGTGCGGGGCTGTGTGGGCCTGGGAGTGAGGATGGAATGGGAGCGGGATTCGAGGGTGGGTGTGAGTGGACGGGGTAGCCCCCTGGGCTGTCCCACACCTCTGCAGGAACCTCCTCATCTGCCCCAAGCCCCCGGAACTCTCTCCAGCAGACCGTCCCTGCCCCCACCTGCACATCCTCCTGCCCGCGCACCTCCACACACATCCTCAGGCTCCCCACGTCAGAAACACAGCTTCCGCCTGGGAAGCCACTCAATCCACTTGTTGGTGTGGGAGCGGTGGGCTTTAGGCCTTCCTTGCTCAATCTTTCCAGAAGAAATCCTGTGGCTCCCAGAATTCTTGCGATCCTCGCCCTCCAGTCCCCCTCCCATCGCCTGGATTCTGGCCACTGCCGTCCTCACCTGGACAGTGGGATGGCCCCTTCCTTGGGCTTCTTTCTAAAGGACAAATATGGCCACATCTCTCTTCCCTCTTACTATCTTCCCAAGACTCTTGAGTGGCTCCAGCTGCCAGCTTGGCTGGCAAGACCTTTTCTGGTTCTGGAACCCTCACCGGCCTGAGGTCTAATGTCCCACAAGCCCACAAAAACTTTCTTCAAGAACTTAATGGGGATACTTTTCCTCTCAGGAAAACCATGCTTCAGAACCGGGTTTCCAGGGGACCACACAGTACTGGACGATTCGGAGAAGCCAGGCTGTCCAGACAGGACATGTGCTAGTCCAGCTCGGCCCACTCCATGCCTGTAAAACTTGGGTGCCTGGCTTCTCCAGCCTGATGAGGTCCATTGTGACTACAGAGGTCGCTCCTGCTTATGAGACTCCTCTCAGGCCTTGAGGCACCTGAATCCTAGAGATTCTGAGGACCTTGCTTTACCACAAGGTGGTAAAGCACATCCCTAGAGGACCCCAAACCCCTCAGTCTGCCAGCCTGCCTCTGAGGTCTTCTTCGTGTCCTCATCTCTGTCACAAATAGAAAATTCCTCCATTTACTTGAATGTAAATATACAAACATTTATCACCTTTTATCATGTGTCAGACCCTGTGCCGCACTGGAGGCCCAAATGGCTCAGGCACAGTCCCAGCCTGTAGGGACTTGACGGTCTAGCTGGTGACACAGATGCAGACATGGATAACAGGAGTGCGGTGTGACAGTGCTCACAGACACCATCACAAGCGGTGCTGTGGAAGCGTGCTCCAGTAGGCACTAAGAAAATTTCTGTGATCAAAAATGCTTGGAAAAGCACTTGGGAGGGAGAGGAAGGAGGATTGCTGAGTTTGAGGTTTGCCTGGGCTACAGAGTGAGCCTGAACTACAAAGCGAGACTGTCTCAAAAAAAAAAAGGGCCGGAGGGTTAGCTCAGTGGTTCTGGTGCCTGCCTCGCAAGCGCAAGGTCCTGAGTTTGATCCCCAGTAACCACATACAATGCTGGGCGTGGAGACTCACGCCCACCAGCAATCAATACCACATACCACAGTGCTGGGTGTGGTGGCTCATGCCTGTAATCCCAGCACTCGGGAGGCAGAGGCAGGAGGATTGCTGAGTTCGAGGCTTGCCTGGGCTACATAGTGAGCTCAGAGCCAACCTGAACTACAAAGTGAGACCCTGTCTCAAAAAAAAAAGCTTGGAAAATACTAGATTAAACAAAGCTACCTGAGGTTTTTTTTGTATGTTTTTTTTCCCCCTGCTGGACTCTTCAGTGGAAAGATGAGTTTTGAGGTGAAGAACAGGTCAGGAAAGAGTTCACAGAGAAGCTGACATTGACCTGGGGGATGGGCACAGGTGGGTAGGAGAAGAATATCCGCAGGAAAGTGAAGGAATTTGACCTGGGGAGCTTGGAAACGGGGCTCTGGGTACCTCAGAAGCAGAGGATTGGACTGTATCACAGAAGTTTTTTTGGAGGAGTGATGGAGATCAAACCCAGGGTCTTACACATGCTAGGGGGGATTCTTTTTGAGCTGATAAATGTAACACAGAACAAGACTTTATCTGTCCAACTGCTATGGATGCTGCTCTTGTGAGCTTGACCTTAGATGTCGAGTCCCTTGGTGTGGTGCCAGGCAGTATAATGAAGTCAATAAAATGTTCTACTTGTGCCTGAGCTGCCTGCCTTCAGGTACATGGAGGCATCGCAGTGTGGGTCTCTGTGGGCAAAGACATGGGGGCAGACATAAGAACTGGGAGCCAGTCTTTTGAAGAGCGAAGCTCTTTGCCAGGGGTGTTGGGCTTCCTCGTGGGAGCCACGAGACACAACCAAAAGAGTCCCACTGCTAGTGTCAGTAAGGAGCTACTTCTGTAGGACCTCAGACCCCGGCAACATGGGGAAGACCAGAAGGACGTGTGCAAGCGTAGGTCCAGATCCTGGGGTTCGGGAAGAGCTCCAGGAATTCCCTCCTTTTCGATCTGGAGTGATGGTCTAGTCTGAGGTGGGAGATTCTCATAAGAAGTGTGGGCAGACTATAAAACGCCTTATTCTCCCTTCATGACTGTCCAGTGCCTGACCTCACCACCATTTCTCCAGTACCCACCCCTCTCTGGCTCCGCCTCAGCCCCGTTGCACTGCTGGGTCACACCTCCACAGTCCTCCCCACACCAGCCCAATCTAACCTCCTCCCAACTCCTCCCTTTCCAAAGGGAATTCTCCAGGCTATTCCAGGCTGTGCTCAGTGCCACACTTTCCCCAAATCCATTCCACTCCTGTTCTTTCTTTTCCTTTTTTTTTTTTTGAGACAAGGCCTCACTTTGTAGTTCAGGCTGGCCCTGAACTTACTATGTAGCCCAGGCAAGCCTGGAACTCAGCAATCCTCCTGTCTCTGTCTCCCGAGTGCTGGGATGACAGGTGTGAGCCACCAAGCCCAGCATTGTGATATGTGGTTACTGGGGATAGAATTTAGGACCTTGCACTTGCTAGGTAGTCATCAGAACCACTGAGCTAAATCCCTGGCCTGGCATTTATTTTATAAATTGCAAAAATACTTTAAAAGTGAGTATATCATTTTCATTAATTTGTCTAGGTATTATTCTTCATCCCTGCTACCATAGGGGCAAACATTTTTATTTCAATAGCTGATAATTTGTGTTGGAAACAGTAGATCTAATTTTTATGTTCTTTCATAACTAATTTTGAAGGTGGCAATTGAAATGGTAATTTTTTTTTTTTTAGAGCCAGGAATTGAACCCAGGTTCTCAACATACGCTAGGCAAGCATTTCATCATTGAACTATACCTCCAACTCCTGAAATGGTTTGTGTTGGTGATTATCAATAATTTAAGAAGGTAAATTAAGAAAAAAAGTTGCTTGCATTGGCAAGATTGGCAATATTTTGCATAGGGGATCCTGCCTATAGTATCCCAGAGGGCATCTGTCGTTTTCCTAAGAATGGAATGGGTGTGGATAAGGTGCTCCAGGCCGGATGGGAGAAAGATGAGAAGGGAGAATGAAGGTGGAGTAGGTAAGAACAAGGTAGAGCAACAGGCATAGTAGTGCACGCCTGTAATCCCCCCACTTGGGAGGCAGAGGCAGGGGGATCTCCCTGAGTTCCAGGTTTGTGAGTTTAAGGCCAGCCTGAATTACACAGTGAGATCCCTGTCTCAAAAAAACAAAACAAAACAACAACAAAACTCAGGAAAAGTGAAGTAGAGGTAAGGGCCATTAAGGGAAGTCAGAAGACACAGGGCAGCAGGTAGCAGGACCTTCCTGATTCACCCCCACAATAACCCCTGAGGCACTTTCTCTACTGCGCTATTTCACAGGTGAATAACTAAAGTTCCTTCCTTCCTTCCTTCTTTCCTTCTTTCCTCCCTCTCCTCTCCTTTCTCTCCTTCCTTTCTCATTCTTCTCCTCCTCTTTCTCCTTCATTTTCTTTTCAGAGACAGGGTCTCACTGCGTAGCCCAGACTGGCCTTGAAACCGCAGTTCTCCTGCCTCAGCCTCCTGAGTGCCAAGAGCACAGGTGCACACCACGACATCCAGCCGATAGTTTTCTTGACTTCTTTCTATTCCCACACCCCCTTTCTCATCCCTCTGCTGCCAGAAAGAGTTGAAGCCCCCTTGCCTGAGAAGCAGGCTCACCCCTCTTCCGAGCTGGGAGCACCCATCCTGGGCCGGGCAGGGTGCTGTCAGGGGAGCCGAGAAGAAAGAGGTGGCGATTAGTCATCAGAACAGAAGGCTGAGTGAGACAGCAGGTGTGTGTTGCATGTTGCAGCTCTGCAATCCACTCTCAGGCTAACTTCCGGTGGGCAGGCTAACTTCCGGTGGGAACATCGAGGACCTTCCTTCCGGTGGGAACAGGAGTTCCAGCAAGACGCTACCTACCCTACCCTGGGCACGGAGTGTGCGTGTCGCACACAGCCTTCTGGGACTTGCCGCACACCGTTGCATTCTTTCCTCTCCGGGACACCTCCAGGTAGGAGCAGTCCTTGCCGAGTGTGCTCCCCTGTCTGGTACAATCCCCACAGTCTCCATAACAAAGTGTCTTCTGTAAGAGACACCCGGATGTACTCTTACTTCCTAATGAAACCTCGGTGGTGTATATGCCATGCGCATGTGCATTCGTGCTTTGGGACGGGGCGGGAAGTAGCAGAGTGACTAGCACTCATGTAAAAGAGGGCAAGACTGACATATGTGGAAAGGAAAGGAAGATTTTATTTTATTTTATTTTTATTTTTTTTTTTTGGGACAGGGTCTCGCTTTGTAGTTCAGGCTGGCCCTGAGCTCACTATGTAGCCCAGGCAAGCCTCAAACTCAGCAATCCTCCTGCCTCTGCCTCCCGAGTGCTGGGATTACAGGTGTGAGCCACCACGCCCGGCGGAAGATTTTATTTTTGAGACAGGGTCTTGCTTTGTAGTTCGGGCTGGGCCTGAGCTCACTATGTAGCCCAGGCAAGCCTCGAACTCACAGCAGTCCTCCTGCTTCTGCCTCCTGAGTGCTGGAATGACAAGTGTGAGGCACCACGCTCGGCAAGGAAGATTTCTTTTAAGGCTCACTTGGAAATGGCAAGCTACCTCACAGAGTCTTGTAGTACTTTGCCTCTTCGTAATATGTAAAGCATTTCAGCTGAGTGCAATGGTGCACACTTAGAATCTCAGCACTCTGGGAGGCTGAGGCAGGAGGATTTCAAATTTGAACTGAGTTTGGGCAACTTAGTAACTAAGTGAGGGCCTGTATCAAAATAAAAAATGTTTAAAGGGTTGTAAATGTAGCTCAGTATGAAGACCCTGTGGTCAGTCCCTAGTACTAGAAAAAGAAAAAATCAAGTGACTTTCATTTTCTATCATTTGGTTAAGAAATAACTATACTCCCATTTTCCAGGGGAGTTTACCTAGAGCCGAGTTCCAGCAGCAGCCACTATGGTGACAGATCACCTGAACATGAGTCCTGCACCGGGCAGGTGGGGCTGCTTAGGGTCACCACAAAGGGACTGACTGGTAACAGCCCAGCAGTTTGAGAGGCAAGAACCTGCTTATGCAACTCCAGGTGGCTGTGGAATCCATGGTGGCTCCGTGGGGCAGGACTTAAAGGAAAGGTCCGATTTGCACATGCGCGTGTGTGCACGCCTGTAGGAAAGGCCGGCTCCTGTGAGCACTGGGGCGTTTAGATGACTCTTGGAGGGGGAGCTGGCCTAGGCACTGCAGGGTCCAGTTGGCATCCTTGTCCCTAGACATAACTACCAAGAACAGCGCTGTCTGCCCATTCACCGCGACAGCCACAACAGTTCCGGTTCTTCAAAACCCCCTGTGGCGGTGTCTCTACCCCCTTCAGAACCTCAGGGCCAGAGTCTTCTTCCTATTGCCCATGGCCCTCCCTGCCCTGGGTAGTTGGTCCCTGTATCCGGGTCTCTGAGGCTCCAGCTTCAACCTGCCTGGGGATTGGCGGGGGGGGGGGGGGGGGTTCCCTGAAGAAGCCTGGTCCGGAACTGAGGGGGGGGTGAGGAGGGGAGGAGGGAGAGGGCTCCACCCCCGGCCCCGCAGGCCTCACCTAATCGCCACTCTGTGCATTATTACCCGCCTAACGCAGCGTGCTTTTAAATAAAATATGCAAAGATTTCCCTCTCAAATTATCTCCCCGGGCAAGGGAGCTCAACTCCAGCTTGTTAATGGAAAAAATGCAAATGGGGTCTCCCACCCTTCTCCCCCAGCCCCTAGGCCCCGGGCAGCTAATGCGCTCTGCTCTCCCCGTTTCCGAGAATTTCTCCGTTTCCGCCGAAACCGGCGTCACCGGGGGAAAGCCTTTCTCAGGTGAGCGGTGGAAGCGCGGGCAGAGCGCAGGCCGGAGGAGCCTGGGGGAGCTGCAGGCTGGTGCGGCCTGCCCCCTTCGGAGCCACGTTCTCCCCGTGGAGATCCCAGCGCGTCCCTCCCGGGGGGGCGGAGGGAAAGGCCTCGCAGGGCCCGAGGGGAGCTCCGAAGGCCGAGTTCCAGCAGGGACGAGGCTGAGACCGCGGGTGAGGTTTGTGGGAGCCGAGCGAAGGGCGGCGGCGAAGTCTGGAGATCCGCGAGGGGGAGAGGGAGGACCTTGCACACTTTTTCTGGGCGTGGCTTTTGTCCTCCCGGCGGTATCAGGCCTGCAGTGGACTATGACCATTTCTAGCGCTGTGCGGAAAAGAGGACCCCGCGACGTCGGAGACAGACGCTCCAGTCCGCTGAGTTGCACAGAATCGCTTCCTTCCTTCTGGCTTTCCAGACCCTCCCTCCCCGGTTGCCCTGTCCCGCTGGTGGCGAACCTGCGGCACAGGGGGCGAAGGACGCTGTTTTTTATGGTCCAAAGCTCTAAAAGGTTCGCTGCCACTGCCCTGTCTATTGGCAAATACTGTGAAGAATGGAGTGCAGGGCCAGGTTTCAAACAGGGGACCCCCCCGCCCGCGCCCACAAAGCCCTGCTGCCTGTCTCCTCGCCTTTCCCACGGGGAACTAGAGACACGATGGAGAATTCAGACTCGGGGCCAGGCTACCCAGATTAAATTCTGTCTCTCCCACTTACTCGCTGATGACCTTGTATATGTCCTCTATCCCAATTTTCTCACCTGTAAAACAGGGAGGATGCTAATCTTATCTACCTCACCGCGAAGTTGAGGAGTGTCAGGTGCTTAGAACAGTCCTTGGCCCTGAAGTCTTAAAGACTTAAACGTGCTCTGTACCTACAACTCTCCTGGAAGGGTACAGAGGGATCGAAAGGGCACGGGGGACAGCTGCTGCTTCTGCTCTTGCCTCCTTCCCTCTGCCCCTGCCATTAATAATATTCCCCTCTCGTTTTGAGGTGCTGGGGATCAAACCAGACCCTGTGCCTGCTAGACAAGTGTTCTGGCACTGAGCCACATCCCCAGACCCAATAGTCTTTGTTTTAATTAATACAGGTTAAAAGCAACAATGTCAAAGCATTAAGTCACTGTATTATTTACAACATGGAATGCAGCTGGATGTAATGAAGCCCTTCCTTTCAACAGGGGAATGGCTAAGAAGATGGTTACTGCTAAGAATGTTCAGAAAAAGGAGGAGGGATTTCCCATCTTTTTAAATGGGAAGGCCAGAAACAAAATTGTAAATGTCATATGACTTTGACCATATTTCAGAAAGAGTAGATACAAAATAAATTCCAGGAAGGACAGTGAAATATTTAGAGTGGGTACCTCTAGATGGTGCTATTTGGGTATGATTTAAATTTTAAAATTTTTTAAAAATGTAAAATACATACAAATTATTTTTATAATGGGAAGTTTTAACTGGATTGTGTTAAGAAAACATTGGTTTTGTTAAAAATGAATAGTGGTGGGCCGGAGGGTTAGCTCAGTGGTTCCGGCGCCTGCCTCGCAAGCGCAAGGACCTGAGTTCGATCCCTGGTAACCACATACAATGCTGGGCGTGGAGACACGCCCACCAACAATCAACACCGCATACCACAATGCCGGGCGTGGTGACTCACGCCTGTAATCCCAGCACTCGGGAGGCAGAGACAGGAGGATTGCTGAGTTCGAGGCTTGCCTGGGCTACATAGTGAGCGCAGAGCCAGCCTGAACTACAAAGCGAGATCCTGTCTCCAAAAAGCAAAAAATAAATGAATAGTGGTGACCATCAGCAGTGATCAGTAAGATGCAAATTGAACCTCAGTGAGTTTCCACTCTTCTCCCATAAGGGTGTGAAAATGACAAGTGTTGAGGCAGATGGGGAGACCGTGATGCCCTCACAACTGGCTGGTAGGGGAGGAAGACCACACCCACTTTGGGACATGGCTGGGGTTCCTCATGAGTTTCTACAGAGCGTTATCACACAACCTGGCTGTTCTGTTCCAAGAAAACTGAAGACATATATTCGCAGAAGAATTAGTATAAAATGTCAGAGCAGAACAGAACTCATGATTTAGCTCAAGTGGTACCGTGCCTACTTTGGAAGCACAAGGGCCTGAGTTCGATCCCTGGTGCCACAAAAAAAAAAAAAAAAAAAAACAGAACAGAAGTTATAATTCGGAGTGGAAACGACCCAAAAATCCATCAGCAAGTGAGTGGATAAACAAAAAGTGATCTATCTTACAACAAAGTATGTCTTAGCAGTGCAAAGAAAGAAAGTCCTGTTGCTTTTTTAGTAGCTGTGCATTTTTATTCATTATAGGCACATTATAGTATTACATTCTATTACACATAGTAAATAGGGTTTGGAATATAAACAGCTGGAGGTGACTCTAATTATCTGGTGAGAGGAACTGGGTAACAATCTGGCAGAAGGGGAATGATCTTGAGGCTGAATTTTCATAGCACGTTATAAACTAAGAAAACACTATAGCTGGGTGTGCTGGTGCTTGGTTGTAATCTTAGCACTCTAAGAGGCTGAGGCAGGAGGATTTCTAGTTCAAGCCCAGACTGAGCAAATTAGTGAGACTTTATCTCAAAATAAAACATAAAAAATAATAAAAGGACTGGGGTAGTTTAGTGCAAAGGTGTTGGGTTCAATCCCCAGTAGCACACACAAAATAAGCAAAGAAAAAGAAGAAATTGTAGTCAATATCAGAGAATGATAGGGGTCATGATAAATTTATTCTGGTAGGAAGGGCTAAATATACCAGGATGATTTTTTTTTTCCTAATACAACTCTTAGCATGCTGGTATATTTTTACTCAGATTATCTTCTTAATTGTGCTGTTTTGTATAGTTGCAATTATATGCATAAGCATAATGAATCTTGTGTGTGGGGGTGTGATTGGGGATTTGATCCAGGACCTCATGTGTGTTTTACAAGTGACCGTGTCACCAGCCTGGAATTCTAATTCCAGTGCTACCTCTGCAGGGTATTACATACATGGGCTTTTGACCCTCCTTTTCTTCTTCTTCTTCCTTTTTTTTTGGTTCTGGGGATTGAACTCAGGACCTTGCACTTGCGAGCCAGGCACCAGAACAACTGAGCTAAATCCTTGGCCCTTGACCATTCCTTTCAATGGCTTGATAATGTTCCATCGAAGAAGGCACGACTTGCTTCACACATTGCTAGAAATTTAAGTTGCTTCTAAAATTTTCTTCCTATAATAAATCATTTTATAATGAACATCCTGTTTTTCAAAAAATACATCTCTTATGTTTTAAACTATTTGGGACAGATTCTGAGCTAGAATTCCTAGATCAAAAGGCCTTTATTGTCCCTGAAAAATCTTATACTATCGTTTTCTAAATGACATCTTGCAATGTGACCAAATCTAAAGATAATAATTATC